>JAOTRS010033872.1:0-21545 GCA_028565755.1 Dinotopterus cunningtoni
AACTTGGTGGTTGTGGGGTTTGAACCTGGGATCTTCCAAACCGTAGTCCAATGCCTTAACCACTGAGCTACCCCTGAGTTAACCATTAAATCAGTTAAGTTTGAGTAAATAGAGCTGTCTTTAAGAGAACTCGAAAGGAAATTGTTCACTCCTAAAATGATAATTGTTGTAAAAGAAAAATATCCATATTTAAAAGGACGTTTTGAAAAATGTCAAGTTTACTTAATGTTGAAGTTGTTTTTAGAATAGTTTTATTAGAAGACAATTTTAAAGAGAACTGTGTTGGGAAACCTTGTACTGGAGTTTTGCAGTAACCTTTACAAATACATGAGTTAACTCTACAAAGTTGTAGTAAGGTATCAAGTCTAAATCATGACCTAATTTGCATGACAATTTTGAGGCAATCAGTTTCCACAGCTTTAAGTAAAGTCAACTTATTACTTTTTACAGTGTGGACAATCTAAAATATAAAACATATTCTCGGTTGTTTAATATTTTTTGTTTACTACATAATTTCATATATATTCTTTTATAGTCTGGATGTCTTCAATGTTGATATACAATGTTGAAATAATTATTAAAAAAAAAAACAGTGTGGGAGAGAGTATGTCCAAACTTTCAACTAAAAGTGTACACACACACACAGACATTATATATATAATATATAGAACTATAGGATACTAAACACTAGGAAAAAAAATTAAAAGAAAAATAAACAGAATAATGAATGCAAGTTTTGAATATGTACAAATTACAAGATAAACATGAGATTAATTATGAAGCAGACACAGATAATCTGTTGATTATCGTCTAAAAAATGCAATATTCGCACGCTAGTGCAGCTGTTGGCAAATTCATCAAAGCTCAATGAATGTGTCTCTGCGCTTAGTCATACACATTATAAGTGTGCTATCCAAGAGGGAAAGTGCAATAATGCAGAGTCAAACAGATGCTTAACAGGAATGGCAGAATCGGCAAATCTCTGGATAAACATTCATCAAGGGTCCTTCAAAACTTGTCTGAGTAACACGGCTATCACAAGAACTTTCCTCAAATAATGCACAAATTTTCCAGACATCCTACAAATCCAGACACTCCCATGCCCAAAGAGGATTATTCTGTCCACAATGATAGCTTCAGATTTACAGTATCTTCTGTTTCATTCATCTGTGCAAAACATGATCCACCCACATTGTAAAAGCTCATAATGTACGACGAAGAGGTTATGCACAATAAATGCATAGCTAATCATTTAACTTTTAGAATTCTGCAGAGTTCTTTTTTAACACCAATTCCCACAGCAGGAATCATTTCACAAACTCCAGGAAATTTCTCGAGAAAAATCGTCAGGTGTTGTTACATATGAGGGAATTCAGGGGGTCATTTTAGGGCCAATTTCTTTACTGGTTTATTTCAGAGTGCTTCCAAGTAAAAAGTGTTTGTACACAAGTATTATTGGGGTAAACCTGGATAAATAATTGGGACACAGTAGCAGCAGTAGCAGGGTGAGCCGCAGAAAGCCCAGCAAGTGGCACACAGTTTTCAGCAGGCAAGCTGGTGGTCATGGAATAGGTTTGCGTATGTCTACAGCTGGAGAGGGGCTACTGATGGATTTCCTACTATTTCCTGCAGCTGTTGAATATTAGGGAGGAGGAATGTACAAGAAAAAGGACTGGAGCTTGTTAAATATGTTGAAGTGTCTGAAAATTGTGAGAGGGTGCCGTCCATAAGGAATATGCTAAGGAGCATGTTTATTTTTTCAAGAAAGTCCCCTAGAGTTTCAGGAGGGGGGTATCTGATCAATAGAAGGTTGATCAAAGGCAAAACTGGAATTGCATGGAGGTCAAAAGGATGAGATCGTGAGCTAAGACTGTTGAAGAGGTTGAGGCACAACATACTGTATGAGAGAAAAGCAAATCTGTACCATCACCTCTGGGAACTTATTGGCGAGTATAAGAGAAAGCTTAAACAGGGAAGCCAGTGTATCCCAGTTATGTGGAGTGATCCAGGTCTCAGTTCGTGGCGGAGTGTGGAGAGTGTAATGAAAAGCTAAAACTGTGATGAAGTCAGCTTTCTGACTGCCAGTCCCAGAGCCCACCTGCCACTGTTTTGGACAAAGACAATAGTGAAATAAAGAGGAGGCTTTGATTTGTTTCTGAGTCTGGGTCAATAATGCACTTATCCCAGTGTTTCACTAGTGCTTGGATACCATTAAAGTAGAAAGTTTTCTCGGTATTCCAGAGACATGACTAGACTGCCTGCTTCATGCCTAAAACACTGGCCTCCCAGGAACTCCTTTAATGGCTCAAACATGTAGAAATGGCTTGGAGAAAGGTCAGGACTGCACAGAGGATGTGGCAATAACTCCCAGATGAGTTTCTGTAATGTTCAGTTGGGGTTGGTGAAGGATTGTGTGTACAGTTTTACAGACAGAAGGATCTCTTTGGCAAGTTATCTGTCAATTTTTAAGAATCTGGCGTTCCACTTGCTGAAATGCTCATAGGAATTACTGCATGGGGACTGCAGTGGGATTATAGCATATATTGTCTTCAGCATTGTTTTACAATGTAGAAAGAAATAAAAATTAGGGAAGACCATGGAATTAGTTTTTATTCAAACTTTTGACTGCAAGTGTACATCCTTCTTTAAAACAGTTGGACAATTCATAAGAGTCTCATGCTTGATGTCTTGTAAATGTTTATCACGGAAATGTCATTAATGAAAAATTTCATCACAAGAAATTTTATTACAAGTTTTGATTCCACTTGATCTCCCTCTTGTATTTAGCACAAACACATTTAAGGCACACTACAAAATCAACAATACTAAATTCATAATCAAAGAGCCAAATAAATTTAATTAAATTCCAATAAAAATGAAACCTATTCAACAAATAAACTTTTCTACCAACTAATAGGAAACATTTCTATCCCCTGGGTTGTTGCTTAGCTCTGACAGGGGGCGTAACTCAGCAGTAACCTATTTACATAGACACTGAAACAGCACGTTTGAATAAGGAGGAGAGAAATAAACTGACTTTGAGGTTTGAAAAAAAATGCAGCTGATGCATACGTATTTCAGTTGAAGCATTAACAGACATGCTTTGGGAGTGCTTTGAAAACTTGATAAAGAAATAGTTAAATGTGAGATCTTTCAATGCTACAGTATTATTGTAGTGCGGTATAAGATACGCAGAAGGTTGGAAAATACTCAGACTACTTATTGGACAGAGTTTTTAGTTAAGAGAAGACTACCACACTTTCCTCCTTTTCAGCAACACACAAGACAAGTCTGGCTCACTCTCCAACAGCTGATTATTGATTGCGTATTGAATTATTAGCAAATCAGCAGGAAAACAGTATATTTCAATATTTTTTGTTAAAAGCAAATGCATTTCTTACAAGTAAACAAATGAGTAGCTTCTTAAAGCCTTTCACAGAAACAGTATTTGTCAACTAGGTACTACTCATAAAAAAGGCTCCAGAGATGCTGATAAATAGTCAAGACATGTCCAGCACAGCTGGTTAAAAGGGGACAAGTTATTTTCCCTCACATTCTTGAACTCGCAATGAAAGTTCAGTTTACTTGTAAAGCCTGCAAAGCTGCAGTGTATGTCAGCGCGTACACTAAATCATGAGTCAAAAAAAAATGACACACCAGTGAATTGTGTTGTGAAATGCTACAGTATATAAATGTGCAAAATATAATAAAAGAATATCTTAATCACATCCCAAATGAAGCAGGTGAGCTAAAATGCATTACAGAATGCATCTTGAACAAAACGTACAGTGCATGCATCCTTTTATAGAGAATTCCTATGGGATTTTTGAATGACCCTCTGGAATATAAAGGGTTTTTTTGTGTTTTTATGAGTGTCATTACGGTGAAATATAGGTTGCATTCTACAACATAAGCAAAACATGCAATGTGAGTTATGAGACTTTTATGGACTTTGTATTACAAGTTCAGGTTTAAACTGTTGAAATGTTATGGAAGTCCTGTGGCATAGTAGGGATTTTTTTTTCTTAAGATGTTTGTCATGTGTGCTTTACATATTCTGGTTTTTCAGGGGCAGGCAAAGCTGGAGTAACTTGAATTATTTTTGTTTATGTGATCTGAAATATATCCTCAGATTTCACTACAATATAACATCAAAGGCATAAGTTTACCTTAGAACTTTACCATAAGGGACGGCATGTGGACTCTAGTAACTATTCTAACAGCAAAACTTTCATTATATTAGGGCCAACGTTTTTGACTTTGGTGAATGCAGACCATTTGTATTTTCAGGTTCTATTTTGCATCTGAAATCAATTTGATTCCAGGTGTAAACATAACCAGTGACTACTAGTCATGACATTACACAGCGAAATCCTTAGAATCTGTATACACCAATACTCTGGGTATTAATTTAATACTGAGTTCATTTATTTCGAGTTAGACATACTATAAATATAGTAGGTTGTTAATTTATCCCAGTACATATTGTTGTGTAGATGGGAGGATGCTATTTTACTGTATGTCCATCATTTGCTTGACAATGAAACAGTTAAGTTTAAGAAATTCAAGAAACCACGAGATTTCACTGCTGGCATAATTTATTACGTGGCAAATTATTAATGACACACACACACACACACACACACACACTTAACTGCAATTTTTTTCCTAAACTACAATACATTTCAAGATCATCATTATCTTCTTCATTCATGCTGTTTTTTTGCTCTGAATACCAAACGTGATAAATTATTATTATTATTTATTTATTTATTTATTTATTTATTTTTTTTTTGGTTTCATTCAAACAAAAAATGCTAAATGTAAGTTTTATAATCTATTGTTTTGTGAATTTGGGTAGATATCTCATGCGTTCAGAACGCCATACTTAGAGACCCAGAAGGACATTATCATGAACATTGAATTTTAACAATAGCCCAATTACAGTTGGTAATCTCAAGCACTTTTTTTTTCTCCAAACCATTTTGCTCCTCCATTGTAGACTTGTCTAACATTCAATTCATAATAGCAGGTGCCTTCAATATACTGTAGGTCTCAGGCCAGTAATTAAGAAATCAACTAGTTCAAGCAATATGGCAATTTGCCCAAATGGTAAAAAAAAAAAAAATTGTGTGATTTTTGTGTTGGCCATGATTGGCAACTACAACACTGAAATGCTAAAGAATACACATTTTCTATCAGTCCACCACTCATGTTCCCAAATTTACTTTTTTCTCACCAGCAATTCCATTATATCAAGTCTCTCCGAATCAAAGATCTATTCACTAATCATTAGCAACTATGCTCCCGTAACAACCAAATGGAACGCAATCAATCCACACAAACTCAATACCAGATGGCGCCTTTCATATTAGAAGAGAATTGGCATGATTTCTAACGATGAATGACTTCTCGAGGCATCTCCGTCTCTTCTGTGGGAAACAGGGAAAGCAGTACTAAGAGGAAAAATTTTGTCATTTTCCATTTACAAAGAAAGAAAGAAGGAAAAGGAACAAGAAGCATAGCTAGAAAAAAAAAAAACAATTCAAAAGCAGCTATATACTGTAGATAACCCAACAAAAGAAATAAAGATCAAATTAAAATAATATACATTTAAACTAAATGAAAGAATCTCCTGATTCCTGATACATAGGTTAAGACAAGAAAACCTCCATCATAACAATAAATGTTTTGTGTTTCCCTGATTTCTTCATAAAATTAGATGTAAAATGATTTTATGTAGAAAATGGTGATTGAAAAAATTAATCACTTTAGTTGAGCTTTTACAGGCTGGATCATAAATACTTGGCAAGTTAACTCAAAGGAAATCAAGAGAAAAAAACATTGTTAATGTAAAAAATAAAATAAAATAAAAAACATTTAATAACATGGTTATTAAGGACTCCGCAGGGAAGCCCACCAATTTCCCAAGGGGAAAAAAAGCTATTTTTTTTTTTACAGTGAATTATATTGATCAGAAATACATCCGAATATGAAAGACATCAATTTATTCTTCAACAGTATTAATCTACTACAACTCATTGAACATCATGAAACATGGACATGGAATCACCAAATAACACAGCATGAACTTCCCACTGATCCTACTAATTTAAAACTGATTCCCACTGATCTAAAACTCACAATAACAAAACACCAGGTCCTGATGGCTTTTCTGCTGTTCTACAAACATTTCTGGACCATCTCATCACTATTCTTCTTAAGGGTGATAAGTCATTTAAAACACATGTAAAAACTCCCAGCTCACATGAACACCATCACAATCTCACTCCTCCTCAAACCCAATAAAGACCCAACATTACCTTCAAGCTAGTGTCCCATCTCTTTAATCTTTTAATCTATAATCCACCTGACCAAACTGGTTTCATTAAAAGGCATGCTCACATCACATGCAGATGGTTTAAATTAATGTACTGTTCTTCAATTCAACAAGAAAAAAAACATTCTAGTTAGGCTCAATGCAGAAAACATTTTGCTAGGGTTCTGTTTTCCACATTAGAGAGGTTTGGCTTTGGGGAGTCACTTATCAACCGGACCCAAATTTCTTTAAAAGGATGCCCACTCTCCTCCTTACTATTAACCATTTTCATTAAACCATTTCCAGCAAACATTAATCCGACACCCATTTTAAATAAGTTCAAACACTAAGCATACACCACAAAATCATCCTTACACAGATGATTTATTACTGTATTACCCACATTTCGAATTATATACTACTGTATCTTTTTTTTTTACAAGAAACAAGTAAACTCATTTAAATTCATCTTGTAGTATTTATGTATATTCAATCAAATTAAATAAATCTTCTATTCTTCCATTACACACAAACAGCTGGGATGTAACAGCTCATACAGTACACCATCTATCCCTCTATGCACCAATCATGTTACATACTGTACTGTACTTAGGTATCAGTGTTTCCCCCAGGCTGTCAGAACTGTTTGGACTCGACTTCATTCCACTACTCAAAACAATAGACAATGATCCCCAGTGCTGGCTAAAGAACACACACGCACATGGTTTTAATCTCTGGACTCAACAAGTACCAATTTCCACTGAAAAAACAAAGTCCCAAGAATTAAATTGACCAAACTATAGAAATTTAAAACACAAGGAGGACCACATTTCCACCACTACTGTCTGGCCAATCAGCTTCAATAAACCAGACAATCACAAAAAACACCCCTGTTTCCCAACACCAACAATAGCAACATCTCTGAAAGCCTGGTGGAAATTTTAGCAAATCACAAACACCCCTTTTTGCACAATCCAAATACACCCCTATTTGGAATAACCCAGATGTCACAGTTGACAAGAAACCACTGAACTTCAGCAGATTGGCACAAAAGAGAATCCCTTCAACTTCAACACATCTTTCACAATAATCTGACCGCATGTGCCCACTTGATGTGGGGAATCAGATCATTTATCCAACCAAAAATCTGCAATCAGACCAGTAACCCATACCTTTCCTCTCAACTTTGGAGTTAATAAATATTTCTTTCTCAACATATACAGAATAATATTACGATTTGGTAATACCATACCATATGCTTGTTGTGAATCAGGCTTTACTCTTGAAGCTGCTTTCTGGTTGCAAACTGGTAAAAACATTAACTTCATGACAAAAAATGCATCCTGCAGCTCGTACTGTATAATGTACTCCATAGACTTCACCTTACTGGACAGAAATTGTTTAAAATGGGATTCACTTCAGAAACATGTTCTCGTTGAAAACAAAACAACCCAGACACCTATCTTTACACTATCTGGCAATGCAACCCATTAAAAAAAAAAAAAAAATCTGGGATAATGAATCACTATCTGTAGTTATGAGGTATCACCTCCTTATGCCCCTCTCCCTCTTTATACTATGTGGCATATCTATAATCAACTTAAACAACGCAAACAGAAAATTACTTCTTGTGGTGCTGAATATTGCCAGGAAAACTATCCTCATGAACTGGAAATCAATGAACATGCATATTACATCTTGGAAACCCTTACTAATAGATTACATCTTCATGGAAAACGTGTCCACTCCGCCTCCATCCAAAATAATACACTAGATTCATACCCGTCTTGATCTTCTGTGCTTAAAAACCAACCACAAATACACATTTTCACCCATATATGTAGCACTGATTAATATTAAAACATTATGGATTGTTAGATGTAGGATTAACTAATTACAGAGTGAGTAAAAAGTAACTAGGAATATGAAATTGGTAATACAGTCTATATTTGAAACAAATTGTACATAATTATACTCCACACTATATTCCACACTTTATATTGATACCTTATCTCGCTCTTGAATAGTCAAGCAGTCGGCCATCTTTGTTCATGGTTGATTGTGCTGCCTCTCGCGGTCGATGCCTGCACTGTTGACACAGAAAATATGAAATTTACTATCATCTGTTTAGAGACTGTTCTTATAATGACTCCAGTGATACTGAAAGTTTTATAGCCATTAAATATTGGCTAGTCATTTTTCACCCAACCTGTATATCAAGCAGGGGATAATGATCATCAAATTCATTTAAATGATCATTTATATGATCATCATATGCAAGTTGAAATACAGTGATTTATTAAAAAATAAACAAGCTTTTTAGAGCCTTAAAACTGGGTGAGGAAGAGCCAACTAACTCTGCTACTAAGGTGAGGTTGTGAAAGACAGTTTCATGTCACAGGTCACAGACCATGGCAGGACTGAGAACAGTAACAAGATACAAGATAATTATACCACATCAGCAAGGTCTCTTCCAGGCAAAGCAGACTGGGGTTTCAATATATGCTGTTTAAGCTATTTTGAAAAAGCACAAATATATGGGTAATTTTGAGGACATAGATGCAGTGGTTGGTCAAAGAAACTTAATGTAGCAGATGAAAAGGACATTCATCCATTTTGACACTGGAAAATATCCAAGAGATCATCAAAGAACTGGCAGAAGAGGTGGTCTTCAGAAGTGAAAACAAGGCTAAGCAACTCATATGTACAAAAACATTGGAACTACTGGTGCAGAAAAATTACAGCAGTACTTTGGACAGAGTCAATAATATTAAAATATTTGGCTGTAGCAAGAGGCAGGTTGTTTGCGAAAGGGCTGTAGAGCGGTACAATAATGAGTGCCTGCAACCAACAGTAAAGCATGGTGGTGGTTCCTTGCAAGCTTGAAGTTGGAATGGAGTTGGATACAATGTGATTAGGGAAGCATTTTATTGGCCCCAGAATTATTCTACAGCAGGACAACGACCCCAAACATACAGCCAATTTCATTGAGAACTAACTTTAGCTTAGAGAAGAACAAGGAGTCCTGGAAATTACAGTTTAGCCCCTACTGTGCCTTGATCTCAACGTCGTTGCATCTTCCTGGAATTTCATGAAGACACAGAAGGATTTAAGAAAGTCTACATCCACAAAAGATCTGTGGTTTATTCTCCAAGATGTTTGGAGCAACCTATCTGCCAAGTTCCTTGCAAAAATACCTAGAAGAATTAATGTTTTTTTTTTTTTTTTTGCAGGCAAAGGGTGGTCACACCATTGGATTTGGATTTCTAGAATACTAGATACTAGAATCGATTTGTTAATGTCCCTTCCTTTCTATTTTGCCTTTTTCTACTTTTCTTCTCCTCTCGGTTTATGTTCATTTTTGTGTTTTTGGTTTGTTTTTTGTCTTGGTCTCGGTCATTCAGGCATTATAATTGAGAGCCTCTTAAAGGACCACATTTTGAATAGAAGAAAGACTGTGTCTCAGTTTTTTATAGAGTTTATCCCTTTTTTTCCAGGGATCGACACATCGGATCATTTAATCCACAAGATCTGCCACAGGTTTTATGCCCTTCCTGTTGCGACGTTCTCAATTTCTAACCATGCTTGGGACAGACACTGGATTGTCTGGGGCATAGGGTTAATGGTCTTACTCAATGACCCAAAAAATAGCAACCCAATAGTCGTGGATCTCAAACCACTTACCTTTCTTTCAGTAACCCAGAAATTATTATTTAGTGGTTATTATTGTCAACTATAATCCATTGTTTATTGACTAGGGAATATTATTAAATTGGAACATTAAAAATAGTCAACTTGAAATTAAGATATGATAGCATTACACACCCTTGTCTCTCTGATGGACTCATTCTTCTTCCTGTCAACCTTAACATCTTCATTTCTGCTTGGCGTTCCTAAATTGTCCTTAGTGTGTGAATGGGTGTTTGAGTGTGTGTGTGTGTGTGTGTGTGCTCTGTGATGGTATAAAGGATAAAGTGGTATAGACGATAAGTGAATCAAAATTGATTTAAATAGTAAATATTGGACAAAGATAAGGAAAAATCTGACATGCATTTACAGTTGCAGAAGTGTTGTATTTGAAGATAAGCCAATGAATTTGTGGCAGAAGGCTGTAGAACATAAATTTAGTCTTGACTACTTCATGGAAAAGGAAAAAGGTTACAAGTGCCAGAGTCTTAAAGCAGAGTCCTCTGTGTTTGTTGTGGTATCATTGTCTCTTAGTAATGGGAAAGCACGTGTTTCTGTGTATGTTTGGTTGGATAATGTGAACTTTTAAAAATCCAATTTATAGACAAATGATCAAGTAGTGGATGGTAGGGCATTAAAAGTGGAAAAAAAAGTGTTATCAGTTAGTTTGATCAGTTTACATTTTCACCTCTCAGTCATATAAATATTTCTTAGCTATTTGTATTGCATCCCTTGGACTTTATACTATTACTCCCTCCAGCCTCTTTTGTATCGTTTGAAAATCTTTTGAAATCTTAAATTTCAAAGTTAAAATTTTTATCTTTTATATTGGATTTTCAGGTCTCCTGTTGTTTTTTTTTTTTTTTGCTATTATTTTAGAAAATGGTCTGTTTTTTCTGTTATTTTTCTTGACTCTTTGTTTTTGTCTCTGTTTCTCCAATTCACTGAGTTTTAAACGCTGGAAGTGGTGTCCCCTACAACAACATTATGAAGTGTTTTTATCTGCTTCTCCAGCTGTAAAAAAGTTTTTTTTTGGTATCAAGGTATTAATCTGTTTTTCATAAATATAGCAAGGCATGATAGTTGTGTAAGCTTAAAGATGTGTAGGCTTAATATTTTCCATGAAAAAATTTTGGAACAAAAATGACATTTTAGCTAATAGACTGAAAAGGGAATAGGACAGACGTGAAAGAAATCCCTGCTTAACTTCATTATTTCTAAATTATTTGATAAAAAATACAATAATTATATTATTTTATTTATTATTTTATTGATTTTCTCTCAAAATCATGTATTTATTTACTTTCTCTCTTATGCACACTCTTATGCTTACTTGCTCTCCCACTTATTCTCTATACTGCTTATCCTGTGCAGGGTCACAAGAGCCTGTATTCACAAAGCTTCTTAGAATTTTCTTAGAGAGCTCCTATCTTAGCTTAAAAAGTCCTAGCTAGGAGTCCTGGACTAAAAGTGATTTAGGAAACTTCTCAGAACAACTCTAAGTAAATAAAGCACAAAGCCCTTTATCTTAGTGCCTCACACCTCAGGGGTGGTTTACCCCCTTGCTAGGAATGATGCAGCAATTCAAGGACTGTGATTGTGTCACAGTCGGGCCAGGCTCCGATGCCAGCCAAACACAACGCTCTTTATCTTCGGAATACTAACCATCGCCGCCTGAAGTCAATCAATGCACGCCTTTAAAAGCACACACCATGCTGCACTCATTGTCCGGGGTCATATTAGCTAAAGTGGACCGAATCTCAAAGATCACACGTAAGAAGTGTATGTTTTCCGTGCTACTTACCTGTACTCTTTGTTTCCCAGAAGTATTCCAAGTCTGTTTTTTCCGTCTTCATCTCCGCTGCTCCATGGTGTGTGTCTACCGTCGCTCCCAGGTATCTCCAGCAAAAACTCCTCACCAGTCATTGTTTCCACAAAGGAACAGGAAAGGAAATCTCAACCAACATCATTCACTCAGCAGAAGTAACTTTTGAATAAAAATTTACTGTATATAACACTGCATCTCTTGATGCCGTTAACTCTCCATCTGAAAACAAACTTTGCTCATCCTTATACTTACCATCCCGTGTAAGTCCCACCATTATGAAATCATAATGTTTGTATATAAAGAAATTGTACAATCATGAATGCAGATTTATAAAAAGTTTGTTATAAGCTAAATATCTTAAAGTTAATTATAACAGCCAAATGTTGAAAATGTGTCTACTTTTGTAGCAACGAATTTATTACAATTTATTGCAATATATTTCTTTATCATATTTGTAATTCATTTCAGATTGATGGGAGCAAAATGGTTTACCTTTTACTAATTTACATGATTGTAGGACAGTCTATTTAAGTTGCACTTTAGGATTGTATTTTAGGTTTAGTGTTTGGAAAATATTTCCCATTTTTCTATCATTTTGTCCTCTGCTATAGAAACTCTTAAGCCTCTTAAAAGTCCTCCTCTCTACTTTTTACCTTGGAAGATGTTTTTAGGTATAAGATGTTTTGTGAATCATTTTTATCTTTACTAAGATTTAGTCCTAAATTTAAGGGGAAATTCTAAGAAAATGTCATAATTCTAAAAGATTTCTAAGAATTTCATCACTAGGAGCAACTTTTAGGCTTAAGAAGCTTTGCAAATACGGGCCCTGGAGCCTATTCCAGGGGACTCAGGGCACTAGGCATCAACAACCCTGACCGGGATGCCTCTTTGGACTGTGGGCAGAAACCAGAGTAACTAAAGGAAACCCCTCAAACAGGGGGAGAACATATAAACTTCATACAAACAGACCCCAAGACAGGACTCGAACCTCCTTTATGCAGACCTTCATTAGTCATTGTTCTACATACTACGCCATTTGTAAATACTAATAATGCCAACATGCAATGATACAATGGTTCTCGTGAAGTGCTCCCAGTGAGCTGCTTGAGTCTTTGGGCCAGTTTGAATTTTTCATTTCTCACGCAAGACTTAATAACAAACATGTTGACCGTTTTAAATAGTTCCACATCACATCAACAACTATATACATAGTTATCTGCAGAAAAATTGTAAAATAATGATCTTTTTTTTTCATCTAGAAGCCAAAAGAGATGCAAAGGATTAGACTGTATACTGTATTTACTTTAAGCATTCCCTGGGTGCTAATAGTTTTTTTTTTTTTTTTTACAAAATATCTCCTATTATGCTGTTTAAAAAAGCCCTGTGATCACGCTTTATTTTAACAGCACAGCTTGGAGAGAAAGTCCTTCCATTCCGTCAGCAGCGGAGGCTTAAGAGCAAAGAAAGCCACGTAGATTGGGATTCCTGTTACGCCCGGGGCCAACTTTCCACTGCGGAGTGTGTTCAACTCTGCTCCAGCTCTCTAACTCATGCAGGTCAGCAGTAAATGCACAGACATAATGGAGTCTAAGAATGTGGGAGCTGGCAAAAGTTCAAACTCTGATAAATCTCTACGGTTCAGGTGTTACAACTTCAGGCCACTACTATTTAAGTGTAATTGTAAGAACTAATATCAGTTTTAAATCTACATTTATCAGGATTAGGCTATTTAAGGAGCATTTAGTCATTATATCGTTATGTTCTCAAATGTGATCATATATATCCTGAAACACTGTTATTACAGAGCACTATGCATATCATTTAGGTAAAAAAAAAAAATGCCTACAGCACACATGGCTTACAGTATAGTGCGAAGGTTTTAAGTCCCCGTCATTTATTCATATTTTGCTTCCAAAGCGCCAGACTTTCCTGTATTTTTTTTCTGTAATGCAGTCTTAGGGGTGGTTCTCCAGGCTTCATAAAGGACTTTTTTCGCTCTCATTTTTGTAAAGATTTTTATTTTCAGTCCAGTCCCTGTACCTGACCAGTTTCAGTTGAGTGTTTTTGTTCTTAACCCACACAGTGACCTATGAATCACCCAAGCACAAAAACATCTAACTTAAGGCAAGAACCAGGGAGAAACAGGTGCAGATGTGGTATTTCAAGCTCTAAACAGATACAGTCATTATTGCATAACTAACCTTAATAATGTAATGAGCAATGATTCAAATCTAAACAGATCACGTATCACTATTCAAAGGTTAAACAGTAAATTCAAGATGTACTGTATTGATAAAGACCATTCACATGGCTTCATTAATCAGATGCTGCACTCAGGCAGTGGTGATTCGTCATGCATACAGGATGAAGCGATATGAAAATCTACTACTCAATCTTGAGTCTGGTGCTTCATCACAACCAGGCTACAGGTTGGCCAAACAAACAATTACCAAAATGTACAGACAAAAAAAAAAAGGAGGAAAAATTACACACTGCATTCTAAGATAAAGAAGTTCTTGTTGTTTATGTCACAGAAAATTCCCCCACTGAATCAAGTACAGTCTTAACAGTTGTAATGTAATGACACATGTCTTTCCTTTTTTCAACTGCTTGTTCTGATATTTCTTTCTGGATTAACATCAATCATCTAAAATTTCACAATACTGTACATCCTATTGAAGAACACTTGCTGGACGTTTGCACCAGCACCCTTACAGTCCTTCTCCAGCACACACAGCTACAGTGATTATCTCAATGTGATTTTAGCTAAAGGACTCTTTCACATCACACCACCTTGGTCCTAACAATTTTTTTATTTGCAACACCAAAATATGATGTTTTCAGACTAAAAAAGTCTACAAATCACTTTCTAGAGTGATTTGCACAATGGATTAGTGGTTAGCACTGTCGCCTTGCACCTCCGGGTCCTGGGTTAAATTCTTGGGTCTGTGTGCATGGTGGGTTTCCAAAGACATGCGGATCATACTAATTGGCATTTATTATGCCAATTAATTAACAAATAAGAATAAACACAATTGTCACTTTTAGCCTCTAGTTGTCACCATTGGCCTCCATGGTCTCTAGTTGAACTACAGAGTTTCCCAGATGGATGCGATGGAATGTCTTCTATAAGCATTATTTTTCTCTACACTTAAATACTGCAGTTTTTTTGCTGATCTAATAACAACCACTGTAAATAACAATAACTAGATGTAAATTGTATTTAAATAACTTCTAGAACATTTTGAATTCTGCTGCTCACCTTGTTCATAACCTGCTAACCCTCTGCTTCATTTTGTCACCAGGTTTTTCCTATAAATTCACCAGTAGCATAGATTGATAGCAAAAATGAGACAACCAGAGTAACCAGCATGAATAGTGCTTTAAAACAATGTGTTTAGGATTAAAATTTCTCAATTCCATTAAATGGTCAGTAGGATGACATATTTAACAGATTTTTGACAAAATGTAATAAATTTCACTAACTGCACCATATTTTCCAGACTCCAAATTTAACCTGCAACTGTTCTCACAAATGTATAGTTTGGAACACACTTACTTTACTCAACACAATTTATTGTAAAACATTTAATACAAAGTTATTAAGTAAAGTGTACTAGGAAGTAATTGAGGTAGACAAATTCGATGGAAACATTGTATGTTTGGGCAATGTTAGTCAGTAAAAATTTCCTACGTAGGTAAAATTACTTTCCAAATAACTGAGGTTTATTTTTCAATGAACCTGAAACTGAAAAAAACTTTTCATATTTAATCTTCCACATGTGTATATTGTAATGGCTTCTAATCCCAGAAGAGGATGAGTTCATGGACTCACGAGTTTGCAAATTACGCATCTAAAATACAAAACATCTGCAGAAAAAAAGAATTATTATTAAAACAGTGTTAGACCTGAGAGAGAGAGAGAGAGAGAGAAAGCGAGAGAAATGCTGCGAGTAAAAATGACAAGACAGTTATTTGAGATGCACTTAGGAGTAACAGTAACAGGAGTACAGAAGTAGGAGTTAATCCTTGGAGTAAATCTTAGGTATGATGTATGCCAGTTGCAAAAAGTAAATTATCCACACCCTGGGGCAAAGTGAAATGTAAAGAAAGTAGGATGTATGCTAGGGAGCTCACAGCAATGCAGAGTTCTACTGTAGCTTATAAAATACTGGTTAAGCCTTTGAATAACATGGATTCTTTGTCTGAAATTGTTCACTAAAATTGCTTGCTATACAAGCCAACAATGCAAAGCAAAAACACTGTTTTTTATGCTTTAAATATATTTATCTGTGTTTGCATTTAAACCTAAAGTTGGCATAGACTCATCCAGAACCTTCTGTTACATCAAGTCACCACCAGTGACAGAATTTCTGGAAATTGTTTCCAAAAAATAAAATAAAATAAAATAAAATAAATAGCTAGTTTTAAACACAATATATGAACAGGTTGAAAGCGGAACACAATAAATTCCATTTTCAGATATTTACTCATTTTAGCAAATTATTATTCTCTGACACACAAGGTTGTTTATAACAAAATAGTAAATGTTTTAAAATGTTATTTTGGAAGCTTTAAAATTCCAAGCTTCAGCAAACCATGACACATGGCTGTCTGCAAAAACGGTCACACTGTGGCAATCAAATTTCATTGCTTCTTTCTGTCATCTGATCAACCAGTTCAACGGTGCAGCTACTGCAAATGATTTAAATGTGATTAAAGAGTTTTTGGAGAATGTTTAAGCCAAGAAAAGGATGTTTAATCAATGCAGTAATTGATGACAGATACAGTATACATGACTAAACGTTCACGAAATGTTCTGTGAAATAGGACATTATTTGATTTGGATGTTGTTCAAACACCATGTTTTATACAGTATTTAACAAAGTTATGTGAGATTATGCAGTGTAAGTACTGTGGTGAAGCAAAGAAAGAATGTTACAAAGCTTAAAATATGCACATACAAAGTGTGTACAAGAGACATGAGATGCACACGCTGTGTGGGAAGCTGTTGGTTAAACAGTGCATACTGAACATCTACTGCATATAATAGGGAGCTGTCGGCATGTACCAAAGTGGAATTAAAACTGGTAGAAAGCTGATGATGTAGTAAACTGGTAAGGTTAAAACTAGTAAGAATTGCTTATAAATATTTCTTATGATCTTCAATAATCTTTGTAGCTGAAAAGTTTTTGTGTGTAATAAAACTCAGCACTCATAAAACTTTTTGTTTTGACTTACAACAAAACCATGATCAAAGCATATCAAACTGCATATTTAAATAACCACAAAAACAGCAGCAGGCTGATTTTACCATTGCGACAAAATTGTGGGAGGTGGAGTTATAGCATTTAAAAAAAAAATCATGCAAAGTTTCCACTTGAAAAAAACACATTGTGTTAAAACTGTTTGGGTTAAACAGCTTTGCGATTCAAGGAAAACATCCTAATAATTATGTGACGTTAATTGATAGCAATATTATTTCTGATCATAAATTAGGAGTTCAAATAAGGTTTTGCATGTTGTAAACTGCTATATATTACACAAATGAAAAATTCCACTGATTATGATCTTCAGATAGCGTATTAGCAGGCACACCCGCTCTTAAACATCTATAGTTGTTGCTTTTTTCCCCTTCTTTCTCTCCTGCATGTCAAGACTTAACTTTCAAAAAGAACAACATGGACGATAAGGGTGCAAATCCAGCCTCAGGTGCCACACTTGACTGTAGTCCCAGTAATGAGGCCTTCAATCTGTCCCAGTTCAGCCTAAAGGTTTTTCCTTTCTGGCTCTGAATACCTCATGACAGAGAACATTGTTTGGCTTGCAGCTTTTTACTGGAAGTGTTTTGGTAAGAGATCTACTGAAACCTTAAAGATACAGTCCCTTTGATTTTCTTTTCCAAGCTTAAGGCTACTCACATCTGTTTGGATTCACACTATTATCAGTTAATCTCTTAGCACAAGTGCAACACCTCATTAGGCAGAAAAATAACATCAGACATCCTGGCGAGAATTAAATATATAGAAAGGAAAGCAAAGTGTGGCGTATGATGCAATGGATCCAATTTGTAACATAGGTAATGGGGGTCATAGAAAATGTATTTGATTCCAAATACAGTAATGCACAGCCTGGGTAAAAAAAAAAAAAAAAAAATACTTAAAAGCCTTTGATGCAATTATACTTGCAGGGATTACAGTATATGTTTCACCTGGCAACAACTCTTTTAACCCTAACTGATGCAGTGAGCATGACTAACTTTGGTGGCATTGCATGTCTTGACAGTAAAATCAGAGCTATGGTTAATAGCAAAAGGAAAAGCATCCACAAACACATGCAATATAAAGAGAACTTACAGGATTGTGACTAGAAGCTGAAACCATAAGAAAAAAAACTTGTTAGTGAGACTAATCAGAAAAGAAATACTTCAATTTGCTAGAAAGAACAAAGATGAGACTTTTAACGAGTCCAGACATGTGCTTTAAGACTACACGTGAAGCTGGCTTCTCCAAAAATTTAGTGGTGAGGCCCAAAACAGTTTGATATTTAAGCAATATGACATAAGAGGGAGTGTTGATATTCAGTACAACAGCAGGACATTGAGTGTAATATTGCTTTCATACACGATTTCCACAAAGGCCATTTATTATCACTTATTCATCGTCTATACCGCTTCATCCTGTCCGCAGGCTCACAGGGAGCCTGAAGCCTATTTCAGGAAACATTTCGTTTGTAAGTCGTGTCCAGACCCAATGAATCAAATAGAGAGAAAAAATAAATAAATTGAAAACAAGGTAAAATATCACTTTTGGTGTTTATTTGATCCAGTGCTAGTGGCTTTATTGCTTCTAAAAAACACTGATGTTTCCCAGCTGTGCTGGTGAAGATTTTATTTTCTGTGAATGATGAAACGCAGATGACTTTTTATTATCTGCTGGTTTAGTAGCTCAAAAACATGGGCTGGTCATGATGCATGTTCCCATGTACTAGCAGTGGAGGAGGGAAGCTTTAGGATGTGTTACAGGCTTGCATTAATGACCATCAACTAGATATCTAAGAACTTATTCCCAAAAGTATCTAAGTAAAAACCGTACACTTACAAGACTATTTCTTTCAGTCTGCAGGATCTCAGTATTGATAAACACATTTTTCAGTATTTGTACTATTGATGGGATGATCAGTAATTATATCCAATGATCAATTGATTTTCTGTGCTTTTTAAATGATTGATTATGAGAACTTGATATTAATCTATAAACACGCCACATTGCATGTTTTGTTTGCACACCTGGGCAACTGATGTACAGCAGAAATGGCTTACTGGGAGCTACTTTATCAGTATAGCCATATGGCTAACCAGGAAATAAAGGAATAATGATTTACACAATCTTTTACTGTAACTCTGAAAGATACCGACTCTACTTAGCTCAGCAGGATGGCAAAAGCTTCATAGCTAATGTTTTCGGAATGCATTTGTGCATGGAACAAGGGGTGTAGAATTTGGCTCCAATTACTGTACTTACAGGTACATTTTAATCAACATACTCCAGCTGACAAACTTTACAGTCAGTTTGTAAAGCAGAAAAATTTATAACAACCAAGACCTAGACTTACAGTGTATGCACCTAAATTTTAATTAGTGTTTTACTGACAGACTTCAAACTATCAAAGAAGCATTGTACTGTGCGGATAAACCAATTATCAGTTAGTTTACTCAAATCGATGATCTTGTATAGAATTTTACAAACTCCCATCAGTAATTTGTATCCACTGACACTTCATATTTTTTCCCTAATAAATATCATCATAAGAAAATTGTTTACAAATACAATTTTTGCAAAAAAAAGAATATTAAATTTTAACAACTGAATTAAATTAATATTTTCTTTCCAGAAACTATGTTGTGTTGTTGACCAAATATTAGCTTCTTCATCCAAAAATGAGAAAAAAGCAAAGCGCTTACAAGACAAGAATGACAGATGCTTACTAATCTGAAAAGCACATAATAAATGTGCAAGATGTTTCAAATGTCAACAGTTCAAATGTGGCAGAAATTCAACTCGCAAGCTGTAAGTTTTCCCAGACTTAGATGATGCCCATATTCACAAATCAAAGTATCTAAATGAGCTTGAAATGTGAGTGTTGGAGGCTTCATGTTCTTTTACGACTTTCTTCTTGTAAGACAATACAGGAAGAGTCTCAGTGCTGGTATGTTGTACAGCAAAGGCTTCAACAAGCCGTGGGATTGAAAAGGTGCTTTTAAAATTCCCTCCGAAAAGGGACCTCTCCTTATCTTTTATTTTAAAGGGGGGGAAAACACTGTGAAGAGAGAAAACAAATGGAAAATGAAATAAATTAAAAAAATGGGAAAAAAAAACATTGAGTACTGTGCAAAAGTCTTGAGCCACCCCTAATTTTATCATATCAAATTAAATTACATTAAATGTAGATTAAATGAATGAGAACAAATGTTTTACTGTGACAGGCTGCAAAGTGCCTAAAAAAACTATTTCTGTTGTTCAAAGGTTTTTTGATTGTTTTGACAACCTTAGAATTTACCCTCTTGTCTGTTCCACCCACTTAGCACCACCAGGTTATTGGACTGAAAATGAGAGCCAAAAAAGTCTTGCAGCAATCCTGGAGACCTATTCTCCAAGACTACATTAAAAATTGCAGGAACATCTGGCTCTATGGTAGCAAAACATAAAGACATGTGGTATGGCTCAAGACTTTTGCTTTGTACTGTAAAAAATATATTTAAAAAAAAAATCTTTTCTTGTGATAGGTACGAATCGTGCTAATAATTCTTCAATTGACCGCAACAAAATTCTAACTTACTGGATGTTGAAGATCGTTCAAAACAAAGCCTCAACATGATGTTAAATAGGTGAATGCTTTGTGAGATTAGTGGAATTCATGATTTCTTTGGCCAAGTAAGATCAGCAGAAAAATTGTCACTGGAATTGCATAGTTATAAATTGCATTGTTCAATATTTTCTTTTTTGGGGGGGTTTTCCCTAAAAACTGATGATGATGATGTTGACAGTGGTAAAGTTCCAACAGGATCAACAGCTCATTTACAGTACATTTTTAAGTGTTTATTCATAATCCTCAGTGTATGAATTTTTCATCTAAAATTATAATAAAAAAAAATTCTCTATGTGCTTCATTAGTTGGATTGGCAGCAAGGAATCTGCTCTCTACTAACCAACAGCGAGGTGCGTTTGTGTGTTTGATCGAAGAGAGCATCTGGGTGGAATTCCTTAGATCCTGGCAGTGGTTTTTATGCCATGTGGCATCCTGATGTCTTTTATACGCAGATGTGAGAGAACAACGGATGTGGCCTGACTGAGAGTCTCATATCTAGCATTTTAGTTGTTAACATCAAGAGCAGCATTAAAGAAGTAGTTTAGGCAAAAGATTAATTTGAATAATTGTCTATGTATCCCAAAGACATCATTTTTAGTGTTTGTTTTTCTTTTCTTTTATTCTTTTTTTTAGTTTTCCACTTCTGCAACAGGACTAATCATACACAAGTATAGAACTGCACAAATGGACTGCATCAGTTCTTCATCACCGCCAACTTGTTTATGTAGTTTGTGACACTATGCAGAGGTCCTGGGGTCCGTTCTTCGTACGTCGCTTGACACATCCGAGATGAATTGACACATCTAAGATGAGATCATTGTGCTAATTACGATCTGGCTAAGT
>JAOTRS010033879.1:0-10219 GCA_028565755.1 Dinotopterus cunningtoni
TGGCATGCACATATGCAAACAGGTAATTTTAAGGTTTTGTTCTTTTTTTCCTTTTAATACATGACATGGGAAATTAATTGACACATTTTATCTCGTTTTTTTATTTATTTTTGTTATATAGAGTGTTTAGATTTTTTTTTTTTAATAACAACTGTATTTATAGCATTACCAAGGTATGACACTAGATGGTGTACTGAAGCTATGGAATTAAAAGTATTATATACTGTATTGTATATGGTAATGATATAAAACTGAATTTATATTTGGGTATTAAAAATAAAGAATTTCGGATTTTAAATGAAGCTAATAAAAATATAAGATTATACATGAGGGTGACATGGTGGTGTAGTGGTTAGCCCTGTCAACTTGCACCTTCAGGGTCTGGGTTCAATTCCGGGCCAGGTTTTGAGTTTGCATGTTCTCCCCGTACTTGGTGGGTTTCCTCCGGGTACTCAGATTTCCTCCCACAGTACAAAGATATGCAGATTAGGCTAATTGGCATTCCCAAATTGTTCGTAGTCAATGAGTGTTTGTGTGTGCCCTGAGATGGATTGGCACCCAGTCCAGGGTGTACCCTGCCTTATGCCCTAAGTCTCCTGGGATGGGGTCCAGGCCTCCCGCAACCTTGTATACAGGATAAAGCGGTATAGATAATGCGTGAGTGAGTGAAATTATATGGCATCTAAAAAAAACTGTTTATAGTTTGTCATAAGTATAAGAACAGTAAAACAATTCAATTAAATTCATCGTTCGAAAGCAGCTTTACAGAATCAAAAAAAAAATGATATGGTGGAAAACTATCAATGAGAGTGGGGCAGACAGCATTTAAAAATACCAGTTCACCATAATACTCTACATCACTGAGTCCCCCATCTCCTTTACCTAAGGCAAATCAATTCATAAAATGCTAGTGACAAAAACACTGAGACTGTGTCTGAGACCCGAACATTAATTGGAAGGCTATTAAAAAAAACCTTTTGTGGCTTTGTAAGAAAAATCTCTGCCCCCTGCTGTTTTCATAATACATGGTACTGACAAGCAGCCTGCATCTTTTGATCGAAGTAGGTGTGGTGGATCGTAAGACACTAAAACAGGTGTGTGTAAATAAAATAAAACAGTGATGTAGATATTATCTCTCCATGCAGAAAGGTGAGGATTTCATATGCAACAGGAAAATGTATCTTCTGTGTCACTCAGTGTTGCTCTCTGGTAGTCTGAATTTGTTTAAAGTTCTGTTTTGACTGAATACTATGGTTCGTTAGGTGAATGATGTTGTGATGGGTGCCATGATGATGAAGAGTTGCTGCAGCATCTTTCTCAAAAATAATTTCTCCCCCTATTGCCACCAGGTGCCCTGATCTTACTGCTCCAGCACAACATTATCCAGCACATGATAGACAATACACATTTTGGAAATGAATAAAGAACAACATTTGTGATTCATAAACAAATTTGTGAAATGGGATAGATGTACTTTACTTACTACTTTAGCAATTCATTTTTATTAGCCTGTCTAAACAGCTAATAACAGCTGTATGTCAGGATGATCCATCCAGATAGATTACTGGATATATTGTAATGTTAATATAGCTAAATCTTCTGTAAGGAAGTTTGAGCAACTTGTGGAATCACAAAAAAATGGTATCAACTTGCAATTTCTATTTCTAAAACAAACACCTGCGCAAGTCTCAATATGCAAATTTGTCTGCAGTTTCAAACAAGTGCTTATAAACCATAACAAGTTGTTTGTACTTGGTTAATAAAGTTCTTGTAGTTATATGACCAAGAATCAAAACATCTTCCATTTTGACAGGCAATCATGCATGCCACAGATAATACTGTCATGCCAAATAATGATTAATCGTTTGCTAAATTCATTTAGCAGATATTACTAAACACATAATGAGAAACCAGATAACATGTATAGTTGAGAACCACCAGTCATTGGATATTACCAGTTCTTGTCAAGCTCCAGGTGTTCTTTACAACACTTTCGATGACAGTGGACTCTCAGATTTAGGATTTTTGTTGATTTTTTATGAACAAAATGTAATGTTAGACTATCATTTAATAAATTCAAAAACTGATTAGGTAGAATGCAAGTGCATTTTACATTCTGTTATTAAAGTTTTTGTCATCATATGTTTATTAAGGAACTTTGCAATCAACTCACAAATATTAAAAAATCAATAAAGAAAAGAATACAGTTACATACATGTCACAAAGAATACACATAAGTGTATTAGAACCTCTGCCCACCTGGTTCACCCATATCCCTGGCACACACTCATGTGCGGTTGGGAGCACATGCAAAGCAGCCAATGCAGGCTCGCCCAAATGCAAGGGAATGCAGATACTGTACACAAACAAATCAGACAGTCAACAGAAGCAGAAAATAATAATATTATTATTAATAATAATAATAATAATAATAATAATAATAATAATAATAAATACATATATTCTAGAATTTCACAATACATAATGACAATCGAGAATAAGAGGTCACCATAGTAGGTTTTTAAGAGATTTGGCAGCCCCATACCAATTGCAAAGAGTCTTTTCAGTGGCCCGATGAACAAGAGCAGTTGACATTTCACTAGTGAGAATCCACTGTCTAATATTTAGTATCTGTGAGGATTTCCATCGCATCATGAGCATTCTTTTAGCACTCGTCAGGCATGCTAGCACAACATCTTTGTTTGAACTTGTGCTATTCAGTTTTGGCAGATCATTTGGTATGGTTACTTGCACTGATACTGAGACCAAATCTGACAGCATGGATGCAACATCAACTCAAAACTGTGCAACTGGTGGGCAGTCATAATCATATGCAGGAGATTTCCAGGAGACCTTAAGAGAGCTGCATAAGAGAGAGATTTTTATATAGTGAAGTTTGAATGGAGTTAGATATGTTCTGTGTATAAAACTTAAATGAAATGTCTGATGGTCAGGGTAAGGCCTCCTTCATGTTAGTTCGAACCCTCTCCAGTCAAAATCTGGATCCAAACTAGGATTATCTTGGCTCCACCTTCCGTCTACAGGTAAGACCAGATAAAAAGACTGTACTGTAGGATAGATTTTTACAGTGTGGACATCAAACCTTTGTTATGTCTTTGTCTTGTGATTAATTTATAAAGGGGCTGAATGGGTAAGAGTTGTTGCTAAGGAACACTGTATGCTTGGAGGACTGATCTAATCAGTAAATAAAAAAGAAGAAGGAACTTGGTAAGACCTTGAAAAGATCCCAGAGCAGTTTTATTGTAAATGTATTTCAAGTAATGGATACTACTATTATGACAAAATGAAGAGCATATAGGCCTCCCTCCAACCAATAGTCATTTGTTGTGAAGGACAAGGTGTATACCATTTACAAAATATTTTGCATTCAGATTCAACGAAATTGTATGTTGAAATGTAATGGACGCTGTTCATTAGAGATATTGAAAAAAGGGACATGTTTCAAACTTCATGGTTGAACCATACCTCCTTCTAGGCCACATCAAGATACTGGGGTTTAGGGGTCATGTATTGTAAGGAGAGAATAAAGCACTAAAAATAGTACTTTAAATTTGATACTGACAGACCTCCATTCTCATTACGTCTCTGTAAGGTGGAGAATTTTAACTGTGGTGTTTTTTTGTTTAAAATAAACAGAGATGTCAGAATGGAGTTTCTTCTAATAGTGGACAGGTGGGAATAGGGGAGCTAACAAAATTTAGCACCATGGAGATAACAAAATTAATTCTAGGCAATATATTCACCAAGTATTCAGAGACCTAGGTCAGAAGAGAGGCGAGCAGAGTGGCCCATCTATCCATTTCACTCTGAACATTTTTGCATATTCATGAAAAGTTGTATGTTCAGATACGGTACAAAGAAGGGAAAAACATGCAAGTACTTGGACTATTTGTCTCCCCACCTTGCCACCCACCCTTCACTCTGTGCTGTCTGACCTATTGACACCTATTGACTGAGGTCACTGTGTACAGTATGTGCAGTCACTCCAATGTAATAAGCAGTTTACTGTGTATGCTAAAACAAGCGCGTTAAAATATCGCAAATGCTAATATTATGAATTCTTAAGGAGCTGATTAACACTAACAAAAACATTAACAACAGCCCTAGCCTAATTTAACCCTTGTTTGTACTTTAAATTTGTAAATGTTATAGCACATAATGTATTGCTAGATATTTGTTGTGTAAAATTCATCAATTATTTCATCATAATGATACCTGAGATAAAAGGGTCACTATGCAAGTGCTAGTCATCGCCAACAGGGTCTAACCTTAACAGTGGGAAACTCATAATATCTTTCTTGTTTTTGACCATGGACAAACTGTCCAGTGGTGTCAAACCACAGAGAATTTTTGTGCCAAAATGGTGGCAAGTTCAGTTCTAGATCAGGTCTGAGGTCACATGCAAGAGTTAAACCAGGGCCCAAACAAAAGAGTTGTCAATTTTAACAATGTAAAGCCTATAAAACTCTTAGGAAGAGGAAGGAAACTTTGGAAACTAGGAAGGAAGTCCAACACAAAATGTGGCAAAAGGCTACGGTTGCTTCCAGTCATCTGTGTCTAATATTTGGAGCAAAATATTTATAAAAGGAAACATATGGGTAGATCAAAGAAGACACCAAAGCATCAGGGCAGAATCTGAAAATAGAAAATGCACAAAAACTAAGAAAAAGCAAATGAGCAGAAACTAAAGTCAATGTCAAAAAAAAACTGTAAGAAATCAGCTGAATTTATTATTCAGCTGATTTCTTATTCTCTTATCTTATTCTCATTTTATCTCTGAATAAAATGAGATTTAAATAGAGAAATCCCCCCCCTCAAAAAAAACAAAACAAAAAAAAAAACAGCACTGACACCTAAACAGGAAAAAAACAATGTTACAATGCGTGAAGAGAAGCAACACGGGGATATGGTATCCATGTGATTAGTGGCTAGTGTGCCTTGATGTGACAGTGCAAGTATGTCACCCTTTCCCCCTGAGAACATGTCAAAACTACTTCCTAGACTTCTTGGCTATAGAAGACCAAACCATCTGGATGATAAAGCATTTTTTTTTTTGTGCTACTCTGGGCCCATTGTGATCGGCATAGAATTGTATATATGACTTTGTACGTGCCTATGCCTCCAACAGCATTATTAAGTTGACAGATGACACCATGGTGGTAGGCCTAATCAGATGAGGGAACGATAAGATGGCTTAAAGGGAGGAGATCCAGCACCTAGTAGCACGGTGTGAGGACAATAACCTGGAACTCGATACCAATAAGACGAAGGAGATCATCATGGATTAAATGAACAGGCAATCATACTCACACTCCTATTCACATCACCTTAGCTGTTATTGAGCGTGTACCCAGCTTTATGATCCTTGGAGTTCACATCTTTTAGACCTCACCTGGTCAATCAACTCTTCTCTTCTGATCAAAAAGGCACATCAGCACCTTTAGTTTCTGAGAAGTATAACAAAATCCCACCTGTGCTCTTTTACCACTGTACCATTGAGAGCATCCTCACAAACTGCATCTTAGTGTGGTAAATATACTGCACTGCTTCGGACCATAAAGCCCTTCAGAGGGTGATGAAACCCACCCAACAAATCATCGGCACTCAGCTACCCACCCTGGCATTATCCACGATACCTCTCACCCCAACCATGGACTATTTACCCTTTTCCCATTAGGTAGGTGCCACATGTACCTCAGAGCCTGCACAAACAGACTAAAAAATAGTTTTTTTTCATGTGGCTGTTACCGCACTGAACAGCTGATCATAGAATGTTAACAGATACACTAGTGCACTGTCACTTTTAGTCTATATTACACTGCTTCACCTACTATCCATCTTTGCACCATCCATAACTTATGTTTATCATTTATCATTAATTTACAGTAGGTTTATCATTATTATTAGGGAAGTGCATAATGACCCAAGTCAGATTAGATCAACCTGTATTTAAGTTCTTGGATTGTTCACTGTTCACTATCTCAGAGTGGCCTCTGAGATTTTGCTTAATTTATACGTGTGGGGCTTGTGAAGACCATGATGCACAAAAAACATATAAAGAAACAATTTTAAGGTGCAATTCAATGCACTTTAACACAAGACTTTCAACATGTAATACAAAGTGTGTTAACACAAGTCAAACATGGGAGGGTGGGGTAGCATGCTAGCGTTTGTGTGTGTTCAGAAAGAAATGACAATCGTATAAAATTGTTTTTTTCTAAACAAAATTGCATCTTGTCAATGAGTGTGAATTTCCCATATCTATGAAAAGTTTTGCGACACCCTATACAATTCAAATCAAATCAACAGCATATCAACACAGTTTTCTGATGATCTAACATGTAAAACACTCACAGAGAAATGACATGTTTAAAAATAAATCTATTTTGTATACATCTGTGAGTCTCTGGAACTGTACTGGAGAAATAAACATAGTTTTTAAAACGATTTTCCCTGGACTGGTGTTTTGGGCTCAGTGGTTAAGGCATTGGACTACGGTTCGGAAGATCCCAGGTTCAAACCCCACAACCACCAAGTTGCCACTGTTGGGCCCTTGAGCAAGGCCCTCAACTGCTTATGTAATGAGATTTAAAAAAAAAGTAAGTCGCTCTGGATAAGAGCGTCTGCCAAATGCCTAAATGTAAATGATAATGTTTTGATAATTTTAGATATGAATGAAAGATGCACGGACACAACTCAGCTTCCTCAGCTAAAATATGTAATGACTGGTTCATAAGCATAACGTCATAAAATGCGCATCAAAGCACAACAAATGCCACTGTGTACAGTTCTCTCATCAAATACAATACTTAAATGCAACAAAACCTGTATCTGTGTTCTGAACAACATGTACTTAAATATTGCAGAAAAAAACATACATACAAGATAACGTCTATTCTATCAATAACACTAACGCTACAAACCCTGAAACCAAGTAATAATGTGAAACATAGGATAAACAAAAAGAACTACTGCAAGATACTGCAATTAGAACACTAAGTGTACAATCAATTGTCCATTTTTACGCTGATGACTCGCAAATCTATTTACCTTTTAAGAAAAATGATCGCTTGGCCATGAATGCTTTGTTATCTTATTTAGATGAAGTTAAATCTTGGTTATCTCAAAACTTATTATCTCTAAATGAAAAGAAAACTGTGGTGATAGTCTTCGGCCCTTCGGAACATACAGTACTGTATGAAGGCCCCTGGGACCTTTATCAGCTTTTAGGTTCTCACAGGTTCGGAATTTGGGTGTCCTGTTAAATGACACATTAAAACTTGATAAACAAATCTCTACTGTGATCGAATCTAGTTTTTGTCAGCTCCGTACGCTTGTAAAAATTAAACCTTTACTCACTGACAAGACCCTGGAGATGCTGGAAGGCCCCGTTCATGCTTTCATTACATCCCGTCTCGACTATTGCAATTCTCTTTATTATGGCATCTCTAAATCCCAAATTGCCCGTCTTCAATTGGTCCAGAACGCCGCTGCTAAATTTCTCTTAAAAAAAAAAGGGATTATGTGACTCCGCTTTTGAAGGCCCTTCATTGGTTGCCTGTTTAATTCAGAATACATTTTAAAATTTTACTTTTTTTTATTTTACTTTTTTATTTGCTTTTAAATCGTTAAATCGCAGCAAGCACCCATCTACAGTATTTATCTGAATTGCTGCACCAATATACCCCCCTGAGAAGTTTGAGATCCTGTGACCAGAACCTCCTCTAAATTCCACATTCCAGACTCAAGCGTAAAGGTGACCGTGCTTTTTCGGTAAATGGGCCTCGTCTTTTTGTTTCTTTTCTCTTAGGCTGTAATTGTGTACCTTTATTTTATGATGATGTTTCTAAATGTACAGCACTTTGGTCAGTCTTGTGGCTGTTGTAAATATGCGATATAAATAAACAAAACCTAAACCTAAACTAAACTAAACCTAACCTAATTATGAAGGTCTCATACCTAAAAAAGGGAGGTATTTGAATAAAAGATGCCCGGACACAACTTTCCTCAGCTTACATGTGTAATGACTGGGAGAAAGGAAGCCATGTGCCCCTTTGCTTAACTGCACCTATTCTTAATGCACGCAGTGTTATAATGATACTAACACATGTGTAGTTATAAGCAAATATAAGCTTTTTCAAGGAGTCTTTCCAGTTCAGCTTGTCTCTATTGGTGAGGGTTTTAAGCATCTGCATTAGTGTTCGATTAAAATGTCCTACTTGTCCATTGCCCTGTGGATGGTAAGGGGTTGTTCTCAATCCGGCCACACTGCAGTACTTGTTCAGTTGTGAGAAGAGCTGATTCTCAAATTCACCTCCTTGGTCGTGGTGATCCACCCCAAATATAGCTTCTCCGTACCATTTGATGCCTCAACTTGCAAGGGTTCATTTGGGTCAACTATCTTTGCTATGTCTCTGAACTTTATGTCTTAAAAGCTATTAACTTTCCACAGCTCGTTTGCAGACACCTATGAGCCAGTGCCCCACAGTACTTTGGTTTCCTTTCCTTGTAGGTATCAATAGACAAATTTTTTTCTTTGTAAGGTCAGTAACTGTAATGTTCCTTTGTGACAACGTCTCTTTCTCTGTCAGTCATCATTTTACAGGTTTACAGTTTTTCTTATCTTCTGGACAATGACTAACCTGACATGCCCTGGAACAATAGTGTGTTTTTTGCACTGTCTGTCTCTTTTTATCTTGCCTCTCTTTCTCATTGGCACATGAGCCTTTCCAAGAGTAACTTATCCGAGGTAGCTGGTTGCAACAGGTAAGTTTGGAGATCAGTTTTAATGTTGTCATTTTGCAGGCTGTGGGTATAGTGTGCATAAATGCTCTGCAATAGAGCAGGGTCATACTTGAGATTAAATTCTACTTCCTGTAACGCAAACAATATTTTTTTGTCATAAATCCATTGCTCTAATTCTGTGGGGACTCTTTACTGCTCTGGATCTCTGCTGTAAGCTGTTTGTATAGCCCAGTTGCATTTCTTTCCTGACAATATGAGCAAAGAATTCTTCTAAGAGTGGGGAGGAACAGATTGCTTTTACATTACAGATAACTCCGTGGTTGGAGTCCTGATCCAATGGCCAGGATAACAACATCCAGTATTTCTAATTCAGGGTAACCTTTACTCAGTTCATTCTCGATTTGGTGAGTCAGGATAGAGAAGGTGACTCTGTCCTTTGGCCCAGATGCACCAATTTGACCTGAGATTTTATAGTCTTTTTTGTTAAGGGTGACTGTTAACAGGGGTTGAGGCTGTGTGAACAAGAACAGTTTGATTGTTTACAATACGCTGTCTGTTAGTTAGTTCTCGCATTTCAGTTTACTTTTGGCGTGCCATACTGTATTGTTCTAGCTCTCTCCCTAATTTCTCCTGTTCATTATTGTCTGTTGTTGTTTCTGGCATACTATTTTTGTTAGAATCTTGCAGGGTTTTTATCATGTCCATTAATCTTAACAGTTCTGACATGCCGTCATCTTAAAGTTCACTCAGTTTTCATTATGTTGGATAATATATGAGACAAGGGCATTACAAGTCTTGCCAGCTATCCTTTCTCTATCTGTTATTGAAATTTTAAGAAAGTCATTTATTGCCATCAATTTATATGTGTTAAAATGGAAAAGAGCGCCTTTAATCTTAAACTGCAGATTCTCAATTTCTGGATTCATTCTGGCGGGTGAGGGAGAACCAGGAACATGCGAAGTTGTTGTTTCCTGTTACGTTGGACTTCTGCTGCTCCCTGGTGAACACTCTGCACCTCAGGATGCACACTTTCCTTGGCTAGGTTACCACTCCAACTGTAGCTACACCCTCTACCACTTGGGGTATTTTTATGACATGATCAAAGTGAGGTCTTCTCTACCTCAGGATACTTCTCTTATCCCAGCGGAGCCTCCAAATGTAAAAGCCCTGAAAAGGGATGTATTTGAATGAAAGATTCACAGACACAACTTTCCTCAGCTTACATGTGTAATGGCTTTATATAATGTGAATCAATAGCGCAAGAAATGCTACTATGTACTGTACACAGTTTTCTTATCAAATACGAACAAAAACTGTATCTGTGTACCGTACAAGCTGTACTAAAATATTTTTTAATTAAATTGCAGTAAAAAAACATATACAGATGGAGCCACGCCAAATAGCCGCGACCGTGTGAATGGCGTGCGAATGGCGTACGGCTGCCCTATGCACG
>JAOTRS010033894.1:0-10219 GCA_028565755.1 Dinotopterus cunningtoni
GTTTTCCCAAAGACATGGGTATTAGAACCAAAAATCCCACATTTGGATGCATCAAGTGAACTTCTCAAAGTTGATGGATCAGAGCATTTCCAAAACTGGGTGAGAGCATTTGCAGGACTACAGGTCTTGTCGATGTTTTAAGTATGCAGTGGTAAGTCCTTACCAAAAATAGTCCAAGGAAGGATGTGTATTTCGACACCTTTCTATCATACCCACAAAATTGTCGTAAGTATGATAAAAAGGTGTCGAAACACACAGTGCATTATAGCTTGCTATATGGGGCTGCACTGTATAGCTGCAGACCAGTCACAGTTAGGGTTGGGTATCATTTAGGTTTTTTATGATACTGGTACCAAATCGATATTTTTAAAATGGTACAGTACAGTGCCAGTGCCTAAACAGTGCCAGAGCCAATACTTAAAAAAAAATATATAAAACAATAGTGAAACAATAAAGAATGTTTGTTTTTTCATTGAAAAATAAATAAAATAAACAATATATTAAATGTTTAAAGTATGCATAAATATGAGTAAATGCAAAACACAACAAATGTACATACTACCTAACCCAACTACTCAACTAAAAGTATTTAACAGCAATAACAGCAAAGTAATTGGTATTCTTGATATGCTACAAACCAGCTTCAAATTTCAGCAATTCTTTTTCAGGAATATGACCATATTTGCATCATCTGGAAAACATAACACTGTGCCTGACTTTGCTATTGTTGGTCTGACTGGGGCCGAGGATGCACACAGTGCCAGCTGATGTCCGCAAGCTTTCAAAACCAGAGGGATGCACCGTGTTTAACTTTACCCTGTGTGTCCTGTTTCATTATGTTTGACGTGTTTCCTCCTTTACATGCAATTGTTAAAAGACATTTATTGCATTTTGCAGTGTCAGAAACCTTTGTTGTGAAATAGAGCCACACAATGTTGAGCGATAGGCATTTTAATTTAAACATGTTTAGTTTAGCAAACTAACGCTACCTGTTGCCGCTCGAGCAAGTGTGAGCGAAATCGCATTTTGATTCGGATGCATTGTTTTTAGAGTATTCCGGCTGGGAGTGGTACCACTCACTGATAGTCTATACCGCTTTATCCTGTATTCAGGGTCCCAGGAGGCTTAGGGCATGTGGCAGGGTACACACTGGACAGGGTGCTAATCCATCGCAGGGCACACATACATACACACATTCATTCACACACTGCAGGCAATTTGGGAATGGCAGTTAGCCTAAACTGCATATCTTTGAACTGTGGGAGGAAACTGGAGTACCCAGGGGAAACCCACCAAGCATGGGGAGAACATGCAAACTCCATGCACACAGAGATGGGAATCGAGCCCCAGTGCTTTTTATATATCTTCTATATATGCTTTCTCTGGGGAATATCATTTATAAACATGGCATTATGTCACCAGCATAACAGTGGAAACTAAAGTATGTATCAGCAAAAGAGAGTGACGAGCTCAATAAAATTAGACACTGAATGCTTATTAACTTCTTTCTCATTTTGCTGATGACAGCTGTCCACATTCTTGGCATTCTCTTCGTCATCCTTATGAGGTAGTCACTTGGAATAGTTTTCCAACAATCTTGAATAATTTTCTTTTTCTCTCCGGTTCAACTTGTCTCAAACCATCTCAACTGGATTTAGATTGGGTGATTGTGGAGGCTAGGTCATTTGATGCAGCACTTGCATCACTCTCCTTTTTTGACAAATAGCTCTTACATAAACCTAGAAGTGTGTTTGTGATCATTGTCCTGCTGAAAATCAAATTATGGACTAAGTGCAACAGCAAAGCAACCCCATACTATTACACCTCCATCTCCATGTTTCACACTGGGAACCATACTGTATATTCAGGAAAATCTGTTCACCCTCTCTACATCTAGCATGGTGGTTAGAAAGACATGGTGGTAAGAACCAAAAATCCCACATTTGGACTCAACAGACCAAAGAACAGTTTTCCACTGATCTGCAGTCCATTCCTTGTGTTTCTTGGTCCAAGCAAATCTCTTCTTTTGAAGTAGTTATTTGCCACAATTCAACCATAAAGGCCTGACTCAGGCTTCTCTGAACAGTGGATGCTGAAATATATCTGCTACTTAAACTCAGAGAAGCATTTATGTTTCATTTACGTATATAATCTGAGGTGCTATAAATTGGCGGTTTCCGAGAATGGTGATTTTAATAAACGTGTCCTCTGCAGTAGAGGTAGGTCTTGGTTTTCCTTACCTGGGACAGAGTCAGTTTCATCATAGAGTTTGATGTTTTTGGTGACTGCACTTGGGAATACTGTACATTCAAAGTTCTTGAGATTGATTGTTTGACTGACCTTCTTTTCTTAAAGTTATATTGGACTGTCTTTTCTCTTTTTCTTTTTTCTCTTGAACTGAGTGTTTCTTGCCAGAAATGGACAGTTGTTGTACCCTCCCTTCTTCTGCACAAGATAACCAATAATCTTAAGGGAAGAAATGTCACAAATTAACTCTTGAAAAGGCCACATATGAATTGAAAACTATTCCAGGTTACTACCAAACTGCTATTAAAGCTAAATTTAGCTACTTTGGACAAATCTAAAAAAATAAAACATATTGTAGGTTATTTAACAATTTTTCTTTACTATGTAATTCCATACATGTTTGTTCAAAGTGTACAATATTTAAAATAATAAAAAATAATATTAAAACAACACTGAAGGAGAAAACTTTTGACTGGTAGTGCAGTTCAGGTTCAAGTTCAGAGTCGGATTACTGTAATGCCTTAGTACAGTATGCGGATGTTACGAATAAAAATCGTGATAGGAAATAGTAATCATCAAAAAGTTCTAAACTGAATGTCTGAAACAACTTGGTCAGAGGCATCTCCAAGCCAGAAGGTCTTATGAGGTGTTTCTGGTATGCAGTGCACAGAACCTACCAAAAGTGATCCCAGGAATGACAACCTTTTAAACCAATAACAGGGACATGGGCACCCAAGGCTCAATGAAGCACATGGGTTGATGGGACAGAGCTGTTTTGGTAAAACAAGGATTTTCGTGGCCTACACAATATTCAGGAGGAGGTTGTAATATTATTGCTGATCAGTGTTTGTTAATTAAACAATATTACATGAAAGGGGGTGCTGTTGTACTGAATATCACAGCCAGCTGATATTCAGCACAACAGCACGACCTCAAGTGTGATATTGCTTTTATATACAAACACAATTTATTATCAACAGATTATGATTTGTTGGTTTATTTACCTAGTTATTTTGCACTGCTAACACATATTCTTCTGTGCCTGGTGGAGGTAATCAACAGGAGTAAGCAGCCAAAAGGTGAGGAGAATAAACCATGGAGGTGGTGGACAGTCCTAATATTTACTTTATATTTCCACTTATTCTGCTTTTGAATATCATTTAATTTCCGGAGTTCTGGGGTTGAATCCCAAATAGGTTTAAATGGAGAACTAGAGCACTAGGGTATACAATCCCTTGTTGTGGTCTTGATCAGAGGCTAGAGCAGGAGAAGCTAGTTAGATTTCAGGCCTGCGTTAACACAGACCGTTCACAGGCAATTCAAAATGACTTAGAAGCAATTACTAAGGAGATAAAGTGTTGTTTGAGACAACCTAACATTATCAGATGTGTTTTCTCGCTGAAAGTGCTTTCGTGACTGGTTTTGAATGTGGGTTTTGACAAGCAGCTGCTCTCTCCTCTTTCCAGTACTGTGGACTGTACAGACCTACTTTCACCCATGCTATGACTGAGAGTTAGTGTAAAAGATTGTTTTACATAAATGGTTGAGATACATGTCTAAATAGTGAAATGCCTCTTGTCCAATCAGATTACAGAACTAATTGTTGTATAATAAAAACTTTGTTTGTAACAAATTACAGATGAACTTACCATTGTTTGAGTAAAAAGAATTATTTAACTGATGAGAGGCTTTTCACTTCCTTAAATATACAATTAAGTGAAATATCATAACACAAAGCAGCAAAAAAAATAAACAAAACAACAACAAAAGAGACCAGAAAACTTTTTACATTGAAAGATTGAGCGCCAGGTTTCATTTATAGATTAGGAAGTTGCCTTGCTCCTCCTTCCTTTCCCAACTTTTATGCCTTTAGTTTTATCAAGATAAAGTAGATAGTGGCGCTTTCCTGCATGACATGATTAATTTTCTATACTTCTATAAATAGAGCGAGCTAATAGTTATAAATGGCCTCCAAAATAATGTTAGGATGAATATGAAAAGTACCATTGCAATATACTCCTTCAATTATCACAAATCTAAAACACAAACGTTACACATGAGATGATCCAGGCATGCAGTAATTCTTTACCAAAAACCCAACCGGCTTAGATCCAAAGCTACAATCTCAGGAATATTATCTTGTCCAAAGGGTATACTCATCATCGTCTATACCGCTTTATCCTGTATTCAAGTTCACAGGGGGCCTGGTGCCTATCCCAGGATGCTTAGGTCACGAGGCAGGGCACACCCTGGACAAGGTGCCAATCCATCGCAGGGCACACACACATACTCACACACACTAGGGGCAATTTGGGAACTCAAATTAGCCTAATCTGCAGGTCTTTGGGAGGACTGTTGGAGGAAACTGGAGTACCCAGAGGAAACCCACCAGGCATGGGGAGAACATGCAAACTCCATGCACAGAGACGGGAATCTGGCCCAAAGGCTATACTTTTAACATATTTAGCACATTTAGCATATTATAGTATGAGTAAATCTATAAAAAAGCTTATTTTTTCAACAATTATTAATTTATTACATGAAAAAAATTGTATATTAAAATTTTTGCTTAAGATGTTTTAGTTTAGTTCTCCCGAAGTGACTGTATTTACTGTATAAACCTGTAAACAAAGTAAGCAAAATGTAAAATTCAGGGGGTAGCATACTCTGTGCAAAGCATAGGTTACATCTCTGTGTATGTACAGTATCTCTAAGAAAATGCTAAAAATGCAACCTTTTAAATCACTAGAGTCCAGTTGTGCTGAGTCTGTGCCTACTGTAGGCTTAGGTTCCTATTCGTATCTAAGAGGAGTGAAACCCAATGCGTCCTTCATCTGTTGTAACTCAGATGCCCCAAAGGTTAATGTGTGCCTTCTGACATGCTTTTCTGCTCATCATTGTTGAACAGTGGTTTCTTGGGTTTCCTGTTAGCCCTGGCCATTCTCACCTGATACCTCTCACATTAATATAATGTTTCCGTTTTCATTCTATTTTTTATTCTGTGTAAACTCTAGCTATCAGTCTCATACACATCAGTATCAGTTGCTGGAATACTTAAACCAGTTCATCTCACAATAAACCACCATAGAAAGATCAAATTCACTAAGATCACAATTTCTCCATTTTGATGTTCCAATTTAAACTCCACTAATATTGTGGAGGGTGAGCTTATTGCTTACATGTTATATATTGCACTCAGATGAGTGCATGCTTTGATTCTGGATATTTTACACCTCTGTGAGGGTTAAGTGGTCTGTACCCCAAAACAAAACAGATAAAAGTGGTCCTGTGGTTGAAAATGACAGGAAACACAGATTGTTTGTACCTGAATAAGTAATGGGTGTTAGCGATAACTGCAATAACAATTCTAATTAAAAAGACATTATGCATTTATGTATTTCTGATTGACTACTGATCATGCGTTAACTGTTACTGATATACTGATGACTAAAAGGTAACGTAATGTAACATAAATCTAGCCCAATTTAGGAGGGGGATTTGGTCCCACTGAACAATTTTTCTGGTTCTGCTAACATAAATTGCTGTTATAGCCTAAGTTTTGAACAGAATTTGTGCACAGGTTATTGCTGCAATCACAATCGAGTCAAATGAATCAGTACTCCAAGACACTAGCAATAAAACACTAAACTATCAGACAGTTTAGCACACAGAATGTTTCAGATTAGCCTGAATAAACCGATCCATGTACGATATCATGCTCAGTACAGACAAACTAAATTTGTTTTCAAGAGAGGAGAAAATATGATAGTTAAAGGACAGGTCAGTAACAAATCCGATTCTTACCCATGATTGCTTTTACAAATTTCTGCTGAAATAGTGACATGGAGGCATGCTTCTTAAGAGGGGGAGGCGTTTGATGTAAGGGCACGAAACATACCCTATAAGCTAACATGGCTATATGAGAACAGTTGGTGGGCAATTCTTCATTACAAAAGAAAAAACAATAATAATAATAATAATGATAATAATAATAATAATAATAATAATAATAAAACCCTTTATCTATAGCATTTGTACTCTAAATGTTAAAATAATTTCCTGGGTCTCAACCCTGAACATGGTCATAAGCCTCCTTACAGCAATATTACATTGTAGAAATTAATTGTTTATGTTGTCTGTTTGAAAGCAACCACATGTGGTTGTGTTTTGAAGAACAGTAATTGATTAATCATTTTAAACCTCTCACATTTGATATTTTAAAATCAAGCTAGCATCATGTATTTCCTAAAGAAATGCAATGTGGCAGTTACATTTTGCATTCAGATGCATGTGTTTCTATTTTTTAATTGCAAAACACTATTATCAGTCTGTTATGGAGGGCAAGTGTGTAAAACATTCTGCTTTGTGTGTGTGTGTGTGTGTGTGTGTGTGTGGGCGTGTTTTTTCTTCTTTTTTCTCTGTGTGTGTCAGCCTTCTGCACTTCTGCATTTAGGATGAAAAACGCTAACTGTGCCGCTCTTTGTATTTACACACCTCCAAGTTACAGGAAACTGAAAGCGTTTCCTCCATTTGGCAGTGAAATGTTTTAGAAGAACAATGAATACCAAGGGCAGTGCTATAGGTTTATTCTTCTGTTTCTTCACTCTATTCATTTTAGGAGGTAGGTCAATATTTTCTATATTTCTATAATAATTTAAATGTTTTAATTAACTGTCATATCTGATTGGTGTTTTTCTGGCACATTCAGCATGCACATACAGTATGTATTGTACTGTGACATTGAGTTATTCTTTCATTTTTTTAAACTGTTATTTAGCATAACATTTTTGATGAGGTTCTAATTAGAATTGGTCTCGAAAAAATTCTGTAGACGTATTTTAATGTTATTGCCTTGTACAAGGAATAATTACTTAATTGTTCTGACCTTCAATTATAAGTGAATTTCACTATGGATTTAAAATGACTTTCATTTTTTGTCCACAGACTGTAGCCAATGCACAAAAGAATTATTAGAAGGGAAGACTCTCAGGTTTAATCTGACTGACCGGGCACTTGAGGATGGCGATCGGTTCACTATAAAAAAAGATTTTAAAATTTTAGTCAAAAGAACCAAGACAGAAGCGGGACCAGGGACCGTGAAAAATAATGGCCTGGAGTTCGAGAATGTGAAACTGACCGATGCTGGAAAATATGGCGTTGAGGTTCATGATAAGGCTGGCACCAGCATAAAATCATACTCAGAAACTGTTTGCGTTTATGGTAAGACATTTGGAATTATTAATATTTTTTACTGAAAATATCAATCTAAATGCACTTATCCTCATGACAAATTTAGATATAATCCACCATAACTCCAATGCAATTCTATTTAATTTTAGCATAACTGAAATATAATATATACTAAATATTTATCATTAATATTATAAGAAATGAATATAAAATTATGTTTAACACTAAATACTACACAAATATACTCATAATGCTGTTATTCCATATTTACCAGCAAACGTCCCAAAGCCAATATTGAAAATGACAGGATGTCTGAATAAGAAGGCTAACTTCAGCTGTATTGTTAATAGTAGCAAAGATCTGACTTACAGCTGGCAGACAAATGGAAAAGACTTAACACATGATAAAATGAACTTGGAGAATGTTGAAGCAAATAATTTAAAGTACACATGCACTGTCCGCAATCCAGTTCAAAAAAACACAAGTGATCCAGTGAAAGCAACATGTGAGTATTTCTCATGCACCTTTATTTTAGTCATTAATTTTTTTCTTTTAATTTCATTATATTATAAGTATGCTGCACAGTCATCTTAATCAGATAAAATGATTTGGAATGTTGCTTAGGTTACACGTCTCCTACACTTTTTGGCTTTGACTTTTGGATCATGATGAGCATCTTAGCTGGTGGTGGAGGTCTCGTACTGTTATTGACAATTGTGCTGGTGACTGTTGCCTGCCGTTCCTGCAAACGAAAAGAGAAACAACTGCGAGGTACGTTCAGTCTTAATTTTTATTTTATGATTAGCATTTCCATAAAAAGATTATAAATTAAAAAAAATAATAATAAAGGGTTATGGCTATCCTAAATTAAAACAAGAAAATGCAAGCCTTAAAATAATATATTGGATTTCTCTTTATAATTAATTTTAAGTTTAAACAAGTGTTTTGAGAATAAATTGTCATGTTTTAGAGGTGCATTAGCTAAGCTTCATTCAAAATTTGTTAAATTGTTTAGGTCTCTAGTGTCAAGTATACTGTATACACACACTATACTTATTCATGCAGTTATCCAATCAGACAATCATTTGGCAGACCATGCAACTACATGTCAAGAGTTTCACTTACTGTATGTTCACAACAAACATCAGATTGCCAGATATTCCAGAAAACTTGTTGAGTTAAGCTAAATTAAGTTAAGCTAAGCTTAACATGTGATCTTGTACATCTGTTACTTGTACTGTTGCATGACTTTGTGCAGATGGGCTGGTTTAAGATTGATTATCATGCATGTAAAGTTCAAAAAGAATAGCATGAAACACACACACACACACACACACACACACACACACGCACAGTGATAAGCAGTTTTTCAGGTGAAAACAGCTTGTTGATTAGATGTCTGGTCTTATTTATAAAAAGAATCAGTGATTTACCTTGTATCCTCGTAGTTTTGGCATGGTTTGTATTCTGGAGATGCTTTTCTGCTCAGCATGGTTGTAATGAGTGGTTATTTTGGCTTTCTGTTGATGGAAAGGCCACCTATTCTCCTTGGACCTTTGTCACCTGCATGGAATTTCCACACACAGGAATCCCTGTTCTTTGTAGACTGAAATGGTTAACTTTTAAAACACCCTTATCTCTACACCAGCAATGATACACTTTAAAAGCATGCTTTTTTACGTGATAATGTATTATAGCGATTTGGTTTTGGTCATGAATGCGTTGTAATCATGTTGTATTAGATGCTATAATGGAACAAAGATTAACCATTTGGGATTATACTTTTCTGTGTGAATGCAACTAGTCTGAGAATCAAACTTTAATAATAGAGAAATGGAGATATAAGAAACTTTAATTTTCCTCTGTTACTAACACTGAATAATTTTTGGTGGCAATAACTTGGTTATTTTATAGAAAGGTTATTATTATTATGGGAAGATTGGTTCATGGTCAATTGTGCCTTAAATAAATAAATAAATAAATAAGAGTTTTGTCCCATCACTTCTCCTGCTACCGTACACCTAAAATACACACATGTGTACAGATTAAAACGCAATCGGGATTTCATTTAGTATATTCTGGTTAAGAAACTACCAGCAATTGACATATCTGAATCAGCTTTAGCTATGAGTGCGACATTAAACACAGCACACAGGTGTTAATTTTACCCAGGAGAAGTAGACTCTATAGCCTTATAAGGTTTACTATAGCCTGCAGCCTGTTTTTCTATAAAGTTTAGTCTTTTTTTCTCAACCAAATGCAATGATACAGAGGGCTATATTTGGCATATGCGCCTTGAGTGATGGACATGTGGTCTACAAAATGACTAACAGCAAGCCAGTGTGAACTCAGAACTCTGACAATTTTCCGAAGAGTTTTTTTAGCCTTGTAATACACATATGATGAGGCCATGGCTTAAAAAATTAAGATTATTAGCATCCTTATATATTATCCTTTTATAATGTTTTAATTCAAGGTTATTACTACATACTGTATTATAAATAAACAGTTGACTTTTGGAAAAAAAAAAAACAAATGTTGCTGGCCTACTTTATGCCACGCCTTCTGAACTACTTTGTTAGAGGCTTTTCCTCTGAAAAAGAAGAATGCTTGTGTTTTTTTTTTTTTTTTCATTTTTTTAAAATAACAGATTAGCAGGTGTTTAAAGCAGGTTATTGTTGCCAAAGCGCTGTTTGTATTTTTGATGTGAACTGTGCTTGTTTAAATGCACTGATAAAATATATATTTTTTTAATTACTTAAAGCGGCACATAAAGTCAAAA
>JAOTRS010033920.1:0-10218 GCA_028565755.1 Dinotopterus cunningtoni
CTGACCGAGGTTATATATGCCAAGATTTGGCGTGTTTGATACACACATGCTTCACAACCGGCAACACAGAAAGATGTGCGTTTTCACGCAGCATCTCGTTCCCACTTTTTCAGGGAACAGGGTTTACAGCAAAGTAACACGAGACGTTTTCCTTTGTTACTTACAATACAGCTCATGGGTTCATTAAGTTGCTTCTGCAGAGCTTATTTGTATATCTTTGTTTTACTAATTATAGTAAAACTTATTTGTTTATTCCTTCTTCTTTCCATCAGTATTGAAGTCAGGAGTTAGCATACTTGGGGTCTTGTTAAGAAAATTAGTTTAGAGGTGTGGACTGGAGCTACTTTGACTGATAAAAAACTTTGAGTTTGCTTCACACAAGAAGGATACACTTATGTGAGCCATGCCTTGCCAAAAAGAGCTTTCAGAAGATCTATGATCAAGAATTGTTGATTTACATGAAGCTGGAAAGGGTTACAAAGTGATTTCAAAGACTTTAGAAATTCACCAGTCTACAGTTGGAGACACTTGGACTGTGGCTACTCTCCCAAAAAGTGTGTGCAATTAGTCAAAATGACCCAAAGAGCACAACAAATACTTACCAGTGAGGTAAAGAAACAACCCAGAGTGACAGCCAAATATTTGAATCATAGAAACTGGCTAAAATCTGTGTTCCTGAGTCTATACTACATAAAACATTAACCAAGCAGGGTGTCCATGGCATGACACCACAAAGCAAATCGCTGCTTACTAAAAAGAACATTGCTGCATACCTGACGTTTTGCGAAAGAGCACATTGACAGCCCACAGCCGTATTGGTAAAATGTTTTGTGGACTGATAAAAGTGAAATAGAACTATTTGGAGAGCACAAGCAGCATTACATCTGGTGTAAAATGGGCAGTACATATCATCATGAATACATACCCAACCATAAAGTGTGGTGGAGGAAACATGATTTTGGCCTGCTTTGCTACATCAGGGCCCGGCCAGCTTGCAGTCATTGGATGAATGATGATGAAGATGATTTGTCAAAAATTTTCAGGATAATGTGAGAATGTCTGTACTGAAACTGGCTGAAACTCTGCAGAAGTTGGGTGATGCAACAGGACCATGATGAAAAACACCAGAGCAAGTGCCCAACAGAATGGCTTCAGAAAAACAAAATCCGCCTTTTGGTGTCACCAAGTCAGAGCCCAGACCTCAACGCGATAAAGATGCTATGGAATGAGTTGAAGAGAGCCATACACATGACACATCCAAAGAATATAACAGAGCTAAATCAGTTCTTCCAGAAAGAATGGGCTAAAATTGCTCCCAAATGATGTACAGGTCTGATCCACAGCTACAGGAAATAATATACTTCTCCCTGATAGTTTATTTTAATGTGTTCTTCAAACTTTGCCTTTATCAAAAATGCAGCAATTACTGCCATGGCTTACATTCTTGCTGTCAATTTTTGAAAATCATCTGGTGAGATTTCACCCCATGCTTTGCCATTTCTGATATATATGTCATACATTTTCTATACTTTAGGGAAAAGTGGATCTTGCGACCATTTTGGGGACTTTCGAAGAGGATCACCTTTCGACCTCGTGTCCTTTACTTGTGTCAAAGAGGGGAAAAAAGCTTCTGGAAATATAGTAGGATCTTTGACCTGGGCAGCATCACAGACACACACAGTAGACACGAGGCGAGGTCTTGCGGGAAAAGTGTAGTTTTATTTGGCATCGCCTTGCTTACATGCCGCTCTTCCTGCTTAGGCAGATGGACCAGCATGTCCCGTCCATCCACCTTTGGATGCTTAAACAGGTGAATTAGTGGTGTTCACTTTATCCGCCCTTATGCAGTGAGCTCTGTCAGGTGAGTTGGCATTGTTCAGTCTGCATGCCTTTGTGAAATTTGCAAAATGAGTTCAAACAGTTGACATGGTGGTGATCTTGGTCCACTTGCCTTTATACAACAAGCTCTAACAGGTGACAGGGCGGCACTTGGTCCTCTCGCCTTTATCCACCGAGCTCAAATAGATGAAAGGATCTTAGACAACTGAAAGGGCGGTATTGCATACTCAGGCTGGTGCGACAAAGGTGTAGCATGCTCAGGCTGGCATGATAACAGCATACTGTAGCATGCTCAAGCTGGTGCAACAATAGCATTCTCCAATTAGCTTTTTTGAGGTCATTAACTCAAGGATACACATACTTTTTCGACTAGCACCAGGTTCTTATGGTTGTTCTCAATAAAGACATGGAGAATCAGAATTGTTTTTGTGTTATTTTAGGCATGTTATATCTGTCAGTACTCTTGGCCTTTATTCTTGACAGTAGATGAAGATCAGATCACATTTTATGACAAATTAATGCAGAAAAACATGAAATTCCAAAGGGTTCACTTTTTCTTGACACTGTATATATGTAAAAGAGTCACTTTTTAAAATCTTTGAAAAGCTTTAAACTTTGACTTTTTAACTAGGATCATATGACAGATTTTTCTTATCGCCAGTCTGAATGATCAAATCTATATTTGGAACAGATTATTCTTTTACAGTAACTTTCAAGTGATTTAAATCCTTCCTTAGTGTGCTTCAATCACTGTCAATCACTGAAGAGAGGGGCATAGATGGGGACTGGGAATGTACTATTAGATGTGGCTAATGGCATGGTCATATGTACTGCAGGAGCAGGGGATGTGACCTGGTGGACAGATGGTGAGGCCAGAAGTCTGATGGTGCAGGGGCCTGGGATGGGCCTGCATACATGAATGGTGAGGCTGTGGGTGAAGGTAGTGTGGCCATGAGTGGCATGGATGATGAAGAAGCAGGTGGAGACTGGAAAACTGTCTCGGGACCAGCTGATGGAGGTGTTTCAGGTAGGATTTGAGTCCTTTCAGGTTGTAAGATATTAATGGACAAAAGAAAACAGCCAGTTGTCTGAGGAAGTTCACTACTAATAAAAAAATGTGGCCAATACCAAGTACCCCCATGATTCCATAGCTTGTAGAACCGCCTTTAGTAGCACTAACTGAAGGGAGGGCTCATTCTCCTTGACAAAATTGCCCCAGTTTATTGAGGTGTTTGAGCATTCACTTATGCACCACTTTTTTAAGGTCCTACCTCAAAATAGGGTGTAAAAAGTTATGAAGCTTCCTACTCTTACTTTCAGTGTAACTTCACCTTTGACCACACCGAGAGCTGCAAAGTAGGCTGCAAATTATAGTGGATCTTGTAGTTTTGACAGTTGTTTGTAGTTTTAAATTGTGAAATCAGCGCCAGCTGTGTGAAAGTTTTATGCATAGAGACAAAACTTATAGAGACGTGACTCAGCTGGATGAAGTTATCCTATTCAGCTGACCAAATTGGACACGACTAATTTAGGGAGAAAATCTGGGGGAAAAAAATAATAATAAAAAATTTGGGTGTATGGAGGCTATTTGAGATATGGAGCCATTTTATGGTATGGTATGGTATGATTGGAGTGACCATATAGCTTTGTGTTTGGTCTGCATCTAGTTTTAACCTTGAAAAATGATTGCTACTGTAAGCTGATCCCTGGCTGACGATGTTACATGTGACGGCGCTGCTGTTTTGTCTTGAGTTACTTCCCTGTTTTGTTCCTAGTTATTTTATGTTTTCCTTTTAGCTATTTCCTGTTTTGTGGTTGTTTTTTTTTTACATTTTGGTTGTTTTGTCTGCGGACATCTTGTTCTGTGGGGGTTACAGTCATTGGGACCGCATTGCTTGTGGAGTGGCTGCTGTTTGTGTTAGTAGTCCTAGCCTTGTGCTCTTACCAGTCTATTCTTTAAGTTTATTTTGTTATTAGGTTTCATTGTGGTGTAATTTTTTTGGTTGGTTTATACTTTTGTAGTGTCTTTTTATTGTCTATTCTGTTTATATTCTGTTGGGTGTAGTACAATGCATTGTACTGGGCCCTGGTATGCATCAACAATTTTGTTTGTATTTATTATTTTGTTTGTTGGGCACGGCTACCTGCCCTGGTTGTATTTATTTTGTGGAAAGCCTGAGTACTGGAGTTAGTCCATTCCATGTTTGTACCATTAATTTGTTTTGTTTATTTTTTTTTAATTATTGTAAATTGCTTTTGTCTGTTTTGGGGATTATTGTGTGTTTCCTTTGTTCCTTTTTTTTATTGAGAACCAGTAAGGATTTTGGGGTGGTGCAGGAAAGGCTAGCTGCTTTTTCTTCAAGAGCGTGTTTTCACAGGCTGCTGTGTGTTGGCACAAATTCTTCTTAGCAAGTGTGATTGTTGAGTGTGGTTTGAGGTGGGGTTAGACGACTACTTGAGTTGCTGCTGGCCTGTCCTGTTTCCGCCCAGCGGGAGCAGTCCAAGTAAAGAAGAAACTGATGCATCTTAAGTCGTCGTTTAAAGATTGTCAAAGACTCTGCCGTACAGACATCCAGAGGAGGTTCATTCCACCACCTAGGTGCCAGAACAGAAAAGAGTCTGGATGAATGTCTTCTTCGACCCTTGAGAGATGGTGGAATGAGGTGAGCAGTGCTGGAGTATCAGAGGGAACATGGTGCAGTGCGTGGTGTGATTAGATTCACACGTGTCACAGCAATAAACACACACAAAAAAAAAGGAGGAAGGGAAATAATCTCCATGAACGTCTCCTATAACAATGTATATATATAATATAATAATCATATCTATCTTAAAATTTATAATAATAATACCCTTTTTTTGTTACTAAGAAAGGGATCCCACAGGTCCCTACTACACGAGTGGAGAAAGTCAGTGGGCATCAAACCTTCAACACAACTTTAATTTTAAATGTTATCTCACCTTTTCTGTTGCGTCTCATAGAAGCCCATTTTTTAAGTCGATCTAAGTATCTTTAGACTCAATTTTTTAACCTCAATTAAGTTGTGTGGTCTAAAATGTTTGTGTTACTGAAGATCCATGTCATCTATCCAAAAATCAAAGATAAGCTGAGCGGTCTGAGCTGTCCAATGAATACCATTTCTTTCTACCTTGAACAGTAGTTTGTCGATGATCTCCAGGTTCCGCTGCTCCTGCTGTGGTAAGAGATATGAAAATTCGATGATCGGTGTGTGTATTACGGTACCAGGAAAGGCTATTCTGGCCACTCTCCACAGGCCCTGTAACTGTTTGATAGCTGTTTTGTGTGGTTGTTGGTGTCTGTTATTTATACCTACTGCTAGTACTACGTGTTTAGTGTGTAGCTGTACCGGAAGTTTCTGAAGAATTTTGGAGAGGTGCATGAAATTGGCCCCCGGGAAATGGTCAACCTGTATATTTTCAAATCAATGGCCGGGATACGGCATAAATTTGAGTCAGCATAAAGACAATTGGTTTATGGATGTTGATGGACCAGTCTACTGATTTCCTATCAGTGTTAATATGCCTGTATGGTGTGTTTTTTTTTAATGAGGTTTTGTCTAAGGGTTATACGTCTGAAGATTCAGAGGACACACTAGAGGAATCTAAAGGCAGATTTAGATTTAAAGATTTAAATTTAGATTTAAATTTTTCAGATTGGGATTTGGCTAGAGAAATCTCTTTTTCTTTCTTTTTTCTCTCTTATCCCTTTTTGTTGAGCAGTGGTTTGTCCTGTGATCCCATTGGTTTGTCCTGTGGTCCCCTCTCTCCAAACATACTTACAGCTCTAGAATGAAAAGAATTGCCAGAGTTAAATTTATGAACTGTGGATGTAACTATGGTTGAGAATACTGGGCTCACCTCCCTGTGGTGGACTAAAGCTTGGACTGTAACTGGTTTGGGCCTGAGAGGTGTAAGTGAAAATAAAGATGGTTTGGAGTGTTTAGTACTGTGATAGGGTGATGATTTATGGGCCTGGGCCCGTGAAGAGACAACCTCTTGGAGTGTAGTGGCAGGTGAAGAAGGGCCCCCTACGTCCTGAATTATGGACTGTTTGTTTACAGTGAGTTGTTTACATGAAGTCAATTGGTTCTCTGTTAGCTTGTGTTCATACCAAGTCCTTAAAACGATTAAGATGTTCAAATAAAATGTCTATTACCATTGTGTAATGTGTTTTCAAAATGTCCATGTTGTTATACATCCAATTCTGTGTGTTTTTTATTATTTCCTCTGTAGTGTAGGTGAGGATGACTTGATAAATTGTGTAAGCTTTTTAACTTGCTTGCACATACCTGTTGGAAATATGTGTGTGTGTGTGTGTGTGTGTGTGTGTGTGTGTGTGTGTGTGTGTGTGTAATGAGTCCTGAACAGTCTGCATATGGCGATGTTACAAAGAATTTTGTCAAAGTTACACTGTCTAGATGTCTGTGTGTGTACCCCATCTCCAGTTAAGTGTTGGTCCCTTAAAACAGCAAATCCATTCTGCAATGCAATCATATTCTCAAGTTAAGAGGTAAAAGAAACAAACCTTTTTATAATTTAAAGTGTGTTTAAAGTTTTAAACCTTTTAAAATTAAAGTGTGACAAACATGCAAAAAAATAAGAACTCAATGTTACCTAAACGACCGCAACCTTCACCGAGACGGCTGTAAAGCCGATGCATGCCCTAGATTAAGCTTATTCACAATGAACTGCATACTTTGCTGCGAAATCAGAACTTGCATTAAAAACATGTTTGTTGAAAAATTGACACTTGCTGTCCCAGACCTCTCTCTCATATACAAACATCTACACATATACACATACAGTATATATTATATACATACAGTAATGTGAAAGTGTGTGCCCCCTTACTGATTTCTTATTTTTTTTGCATGTTTGTCGCACTTTAATTTTAAAAGGTTTGTTTCTTTTATCTCTTAACTTGAGACATTTCTCCTCGACATGTGTCTCTGCCTGACTGTTATTTTCTTAGTTCTCCTAACCAGTTAGGACTCCTCCACAGCTCTCCTAAATTTTTGGCTAATTAAGAGATGTCCTACTCTAAGACTATCACGCTGCGAGCCCACACACGCTGTTCAAAGACCCTTTCACCCCTTGACATTTTCTTTCCCATGCTATCATACTCTCCACCACGCGGTCATGTTTTTCCTAGACGGTCTTGTGTTTTTCCACGCACTCGTCTCTGCCCTGCCTATACACCAGCTTTGCATTTTCATGATGATTACTCCGGCATTGCCGAATTATTGCGTGCCTTCTAGCCCAATTCTCTGGCGTTTCTTGATTCAGTTTACTGTATATTGATATAAGTTTATTTTGTGACTCGTTTTTTCGCTCTTGGTTTACGATTGGGTTATATGATTTGTCAACCTCGCTCTTAGTACTCTCGGTTTTGATTTTGTGCTTCCCTTGTTGACTACGGCTTTTGTTTGACGTTTTTGATCTGTTGCCTCGCTTTGTGATTTCATTACATGAGATCGGCATTGGAAAGCCAAGAGCTTTATCTCAGGGCACACCAGCAGGAGCTGCTCAGCAACAAAATGGCCCTCGCCAAGACCACTATCCAACTACAACGGCTTCGACCCTCTCCGGCTCAAGGTAGAGACCTCGACGCGCTGGCCCTTTCAAGTGGGTAGAATAACCAGGCACTGTGCAACATGTTTTTGGAGGGGTTGTCAGAGACTCTCCAAGATGAATTAGTCTCCCGGGAACTTCCCTTCTCGCTCCAGGAACTCATGGATTTGGCTGGCCGGGTGGAGTCACGCCTGCATCTCTGGAGACCAGCCAGGATTTTAGCAACAGGGCATTAAGTATTTGGTGGTCCCGTTTGGACTGACCAATGCGCCCACCGTCTTCCAGACCCTAATCAACGACGTCCTGAGATTTCCTAAACTCCTTTGTGTTCGTCTATTTAGATGATAGTCTGATCTTCTCTCATGGTCTGGAGGAGCATCATTGCCATGTCAGTCTAGTCTTACAGAGATTGTTAGAGAACAAATGGTACGTCAAGGCCGAAAAAATGCGAGATTCACGCAACGTCCACCATATTCCTGGGCTTCGTGATCTCCCCCTCAAGGCTGGAAATGGAACCAGCAAAGATTTAGACTCCAACTTTTCACGTTGCTCTAAATCACTGTCAATCTTCTGCATCTTGTTTCTTCACATTCAGGCCTGCCTCCTGACAAAGACACTTAATAAATACGGGCTGTGTACTCTGACTAAGCCATTCCAAAACCTTGAGTCTTTTCTTTTTCAGCCATTTTAATGTAGATTTACTTGTGTGCTTCAGGTCACTGTGCTGTTGCATGACCCAATTTTGCCCAAGCTTTAGGTGGTCAAAAATATTCTGGTATACAGAGTATACTGTACTTTTTAACATTTAACATGCCTAGTGAAGCCTCTAGGGTCTGAGACTGTTTAGCTATTGGGGTTTTGTATTTTGTAAAAAAAAAAAAAAAATAGAATTTAAATAGTAATACATTCAAATAAAAAAATAAAAAATAAAGAATGTGAAAAATGGTGAGGTACAAAAAAATAATACAAGTATGATGTGTGGGTGTGACAGCAGTATGATTGAAAAATGAAATGAGGTGTGTGTGTGTGTATGTCTGCAACAGTGTTATTGTCTGTGTTCCAAAGTGCTCCTTATTTATGTGTAAATTAGCAGTGTGCAAACAAGAAATGTGCAATATACAGTATGAGCAGTGTTTGGGGATGTTACTTTTTAAAGTAACTAATTACTTTTTATTGACAGTAATTTTGTAATGTAATCAGTTACATTACAATGTTACTTTCTGATAAAAGTAACTAGTTAGAGTACTTTTCCACTGCAGAAAATGAAAACTCCTTTGTGATTCCTTATGCATGTTGTTTTAGTCAAGACCTTTATAATTATCACCATCACTCAGCGAAGTCTGGCCCATAATTTGTTAACTACTAATACCCCTATCTCACCTACGTGGTTTCACGCGGTGGCCATAAGTACGGTTGGTTCATCATGATTCACCTCGAGTTTTGGCGCTGTGATTAGGGTTCCATCTTTCCGCGCGTCGGTCCTCGCATAGTCAAACTGCATTAGTGAGATAGAAGTATAACAGCAGGAATAACAGGCGGGTTATCGGGGGCGGGGCTTGTAGGACGATTTCACACACACACTAACGGATTGGGAATGACTGCTGTCTGGCTCACGGATTACATAAATTGGCTGAATAATGGATTACATTTTTGAAAAAATAACTAAATAACTGAGTACTTAAATTGCGGACGTAACGCGTTAGATTACTAGTTACATCAAAAAGTAATCCAAGTACTCTAACGCGTTACTTTGTAATGCGTTACACCCAACACTGGTGGCAACAAAGAAAAACTTAACAAGATTTACAGGAGCATTCACCAACCTCCACGGTTTATTCTTTTCACCTTCTGGCTGCACATTACCAGTACTGTATGAATTTAAAACTATTTTTACTCCTGCTAATTACACTAATTGTCGGTCGCCAGCTCTGCCAGTCGCGGAAGGATGTGTGTTGGTGGAGCAAAATAGCTGGTTAAATTAGGAAACAAATCATAATCTGCGGATAATGAATGGTGCCTGCGGAACTGTTGTATAAAAGCAAAAATCATACTCGAGGTTGCGCTGAAACAAAAAATGCCTTCAATCTCGACACACTTCTACTGAAATGGGAAGAGCTGAACACGAAATGAATTAAAACTAATACTTGTATAAATTAAGCTCCAGACAGCTGGTTAAACCGTTTTTTTGACTTTAGCCTTGTGAGTTTAAAAAAAAAAAAGGTCTGTCTGGGGGTTTAAAAAGCATAACTTCTAAAGATCACTTCAATATGAATCCCAGTGAACAAATCATCCAAATTGTTACTTTAATACCTAATTATGAAAGCATGGCAAATGTTACGCAGCTGATTCAGACTCTTCAGCTGAACATAAATTTTATCTTCCACCTTCAGTAAGCATTTCATCCTGGACAGTGATACGGGTTACAGCCTAGCGGATCTGGCCGTGAAGTGCAAAACAAATTAACAAAACTGAAAACAAAATAACAAAACCCAAAACAAAATCACAAATTCAAAAACAAAATAACAAATCCGAAAACAAAATAACAAATCCGAAAACAAAACAACAAAACCCAAAACAAAATAAATTAGTTTTGGATTTTGATATTTTGTTTTTGGATTTGTTATTTTGGTTTTGAATTTGTTAATTTGTTTTGGGTTTTGTTATTTAGTTTATTTTATTATCAGTTTTGTTAATTTGTTTTGCACTTCACGGCCACCGTAAAAATCCTTCAAGCATGATAGTGTCAGTACGGATGCATGTCCTACACCGAACACCTCTATTTATGTG
>JAOTRS010034026.1:0-10214 GCA_028565755.1 Dinotopterus cunningtoni
ATAATAATAATAATAATAATAATAATAATAATAATAAAAGTCAATATTGAAAGCTGTACTGTATTTTAATTGGTAAATATAGTATTGTCCAGTATAAATAGACCCAAATAAATGTATAATAATAGAGTTTTATGTATCAATAAAAATGCAACCCAGTTCTATGGTTTAAACAGACTTTACTGTGAACGGACTTCATAATCACTGCAAGTCTCATGTTTTATCACAATATAGACACAAGAAGGAGATGTTAATCCTTTCTCAAGAGATATACAGTATGTGGGCTGTTTATATTAATTTTAACTTAAAGCTTCAGAGCTCTCTTTAAGTAACTATCCAGACTCCAAAATGTATTCCTATTCCCTATTCCTACAAAGTGCAAAGGTATTTGTATGAAATATCAATGCTTTCATTCATGAGAAATTTCATCACAAGTCCCAGTTTGACTTGAACACCCCTCGTATATAGTCTATAGCTCCACTCCACTAATTTGAATACCCAACTAGTGTTTCCACGGTGATCCACACTGGAATGTTTCACTATATGAATAATTCCACTTCTCTGCACACACAAGATAAAATTCCACGTCCTCTTTAGAAAATGAACAGCAACATCATCACTGCAAATGATACATATAACTTTTGACTAAATACTGTATATAAAAGGCTTGTTAGAGAAAAATTTCACAACACCGATTTCACTAGAAGCAGCTACAGCTGTGGAATGTGGAACATGTGGAAATGTATACTCAGTAATAGCAATTATTAATAAATAATTCGCTTCTTCAGAATCTATTTTGTCTAGCGCTGCAAAAACAGACAAGCTGTTTGGTCGTAGTCAGGGATGAGAGACGGCAAGGATCCTAATAACCTAATAAACAAGAACAGGATCTATGATCTATGACTAGGAACTCAGTTTTGGCTGGCTAATTAGGTCTCCAAGTTAGCTAGTTAGTTTTTGTTAATTTATGTTGTATGTAGCACCTTGGTCCTGGAGGAACGTTATTTCGTTTCACTGTGTACTAACTGTATATGGTTGAAGTGACAATAAAAGCCTACTTGACTTGACTACTTGACTTGACTTAACTCGTTCTATTACACCATATTGGTGACTGATGGGAGCTGTAGCTTCCATGGCACATAAATGGTAGTTATACTGTGTGCGAAAATCAATACATTTTTGTTTACAGACCTGTTGATTTTTTCCATCAGGCTATAAGGGCATTAAACGCACAACCTCATCAATGACGGACAAAATTAGTACACAGTTGCACAGACACACAGTCAGACATTTCACGGATTACAACATATTCTGTATCATTATATTGTGTACAATTTATATCATAGTCTTCTTATTCTTATTTTCATTTTGTTCATATTCTTTTGTTTTTAATATTATTAGTGTTTTTTTTTTCTTTTCTTAAAAATCTGCACAGTCTGGAGTTTGGTGCAATTGCATTTACAACCATGTATGTGACAAATAAAATTCTTGAATCTTGAATTCAATCAACTGTGCAGTTATGCACAATTATACAGTATCCGCACGGCTGTGATTAGGTCCCGGACTGAACTGATATTTAGTATACTGTATCCATACTTCCCTGTGTGATATGGCTTAAATGGTTGAAGCGCATGGAGATAAAGCTCTGCATCTATTATAATTTGATGGCAACATAAATCATTCTGATCACAGTCTGAATCTGAACTTTAACTATTCAACAGGTGTGTTACTGCTTACTGAGTGTGATTTTGAGCAAACAGCTCCAAGCTGCAAGCCAAAGCAATGTGATAGTCTCAGTCAGGAGAGGGCAGCAGTGTTTACCAGATACAGATCATGGTGATATTCTACACCACTGCACTGAACGCTCCACTTTTCACAGTGAAATATCTCATAACGGATCCTTTGGTTGCGGTCAAAATTACCGTCCAGTGGGAATGCACTTAGCGATTACTGCATGTAAATGGGACTGTACTGATATTTAATACGAATGGACAGAAACACTGCTCACAGTTTCATTTAGCAGCTTGTTTATGAGTTTGTAAATCGACAGATGGAAACAAATACAAATGGATGAGCTTTGGGGCCTTGTGAAAGAAAAAAAAAATCAATCTACACCAGTATTTTTAGAGGAGAGAATCTTTTGATTGTGCAGAATAACAGAACACTGTAATGAAAGTAAAAACTCCCTGCAATTCTCTATATTATCCCCTGCTACACTAATGCACTTATCCCAGTGTTTCACTAGTGTTTGAGTACCATCAAGGTAGTAAGTTTTCTCAGTACACCAGAGTCATGTCTGAAACGCCGGCCTCCCAGGAACTCCTTTAATGACTTAAAACAGGTGGAAATGGTAAGGTCAGGACTGTATGGGGGGATGTGTTCGTGTAATGTGTAAGTGGTGTTGGTGAATGATTGTGTGTACAGTTCTCACAGACAGATGCGTCTGGTCCACCAGCTGATGACAAGTTATATGTTGATTTTCCAGAAGCTGAATGTTCACAGGAACGGGCTCTACCACCTCACAGCTCTAGGGTTCCTGATCCCATCCTGAGCTCGGGTTACTTTCTGTGTAGAGTTTCACATTTTCCCTCTGTGCACATATGGATTTCTTTTTAATCCCCCAGTTGTTCCCAGCTCACACTGCTCATAGGTCGATAGCTGCATATAGATTGCCCTTGTGATTAATTTTTCCTCTCCTAGATATAATCCTGTCTGATGCTGCATGCTCCTGGGGAAAGCTCTGGATCCACCAAGACCTGGAGCAGGAGAAAGTGCTTAATAATGATAACTTAATGACGTTTCCACACATTACCTGCAGGGTATAACAGTGGATGTAGCTATAATTAGGCATAGTACATAAAGTTGAACAATGTGCTTTGGAGAAAAGCTACGTAATAATTAGTGTGTCGACATAGAGAGCATTGTGTTGTCTTGCTGCCATGACATTGAATTGACATACAAACTTCTATCCTTCACTCCAATTCCCAGTGTTTGGCTTTTTGACTCCATTGTTCATTTGTGCATCATAAATTGTTTATGTTTATGTTTTATGAGCTAATCATGTATTTATCATGGGGCCAGATCCACTGCACAACATTACAAGGATTCCAAACAAGGAAGTGCACAGAACAACCAATCAAAAGACAACAAGCAGACGCAGATCCAATCAGCAGAGCCGGTAAGGACACAGGTTTGTGTGAGAGTGTGTGTAATATCAGACAGAGGTGTAAGTTCGGTTGCTTGTGATCAAAGCACGTCATTACTGACGCCAGCCTCAGAGCTAATGTGTGATATAATTATTTACAGAGGGCTCTTCATCCTCTCTCAGACTATGTGGCTGTGATGAAAAGATGATGAATTGGAAAAAGAAAGAGGCTTGCTCAGAGCAGCAGCGGTGTGTGTCTGGGTCATGCCTGTGACGCATCTGTTCACACTCATGGTGGCAAGGAGAAGTGGTGTGTGCAGCCATTGTGTCCTCTGCACATTCGTCCGTGATCCCAGGGGCAAAAAGGGAGGGAGGGGGGAGGCGGCAGGATGGAGGATGGGAATGACGTGTGCAGTAGCAAAGTGGATCTCCCCTTCCATTCAAGACAATCTTCTTTTCCATGAGCATTACAATAAATAATCAAATGACTTTTTAATGCATATTCATACATTCTCTTTGTTTTTTTTTTCAGTTTATTTTTCTATCCATTATAAAAAAAATACAGTTTCATGATGGAAAATATTTATGTATTCAAAGACACAGACATTCACTCTATATTTTACTCTTATGATGGCAAGTAATACAGTGCTGTGAAAAATCTATTTTCTGATTTATTTATTTTTTTGCCATAACTGATGTAATCATGAAGTCTGTGGTCTACAAGAAAATCCTGAAGGACAATGTTGATTAGTATGACCTCAAGCACATGCACACTTAAATTATGCAGCAGAACAATGATCTAAAACACAAGAGAAGTCCACCTCTGCATGATTTAAAATAAATAAATAAATCAAGATTTTGAAGTGGCCCAGTCATAGTCCAGACTTAAACCAGATTTAAGATGACCTTAAACAGGTGGTTTATGCACAAAAACCCTCTGATGTGGCTGAATGAAAACAATTTCGCAAAGAAGAGCGGGCCAAAATTCTGCGACGTGAACGACTGCCAATTATCACACAATCTTGTTGTCCAGTTATTAGGTTTAGGGGGCACTTACTTTTTCACATACGGCCAGACAGGTTTGGACAGCTTGTTTTCCTTGATAAATGAAATCATCATTTAAAAACTGAATTTTGTATTTACTTGGGTTGTCTTTTTGTAATATTCAATTTTTTTTTGCTGATCTGATTCATTTAAGTGTGACAAATATGCTAAAAAAATAAATCAGGAAGGGGCAAATACTTTTTTTAAAGCACTGTACTTTTACACACCTACTGTAACCATAACAATTGGAGGTCTAGGAAACTCTGTAGTACAACTAGAAACCGTGGAGGCCAGCGGTGATTACCATTGTATTTATTCCCATTTTTACAACCATTGTAGGACCTCCGATGAGCATTCACACACACATTCACACACTACGGGGAGAACATGCAAACTCCATGCACACGGACCCGAGGCGGAAATCGAACCCCCAACCCTGGAGGTGCATGGCGACAGTGCTAACCACCAAGCCACCGTATTTATTCTTATAGCGATAAATATTCATTATAAAAACAGACTGATGTAACAACATCCTGTAAATCTGCTCATGTTAACAAGACTTCTTATTTCCTATTTGTCCTCCAAGTTTATTTTTTTGCTCTAACTTGTGATCTGATTGTTCTGAAGGTAAAAAGGCACATGACATTGCTTGGTGTTTTTATAAAACTTTTTATAAAACCTAATTATTCAGCATGCACTGGCTGTTGAGAGAAATCCCTGAGGATGAAAGTAGCCCTCTTCACAAACACATTCTCCCTTACATGTTTTTCTACCAGGAACTCTCTCTGAATGAGAAACAGCTCGTTTTATAACCGAAGAAGGCTTTAGTGAATTCGAAATTGAACCCTTTTTTCACAAAAAGCCCCTGAAAAAAACATTTTTTATTTCTTCCCCCCCCCCCCCCCCCAAATTCTATTGAAAAGAAAGCATGTGTCAAGTGAGTAGGTAGTTAATTCCAAGAGGCACCTAAAGCTGGACAGACACTGCATGGTTTTTGTTGCTTGTGCACAATGTATATTATGGAAAAAGGACCTTTTATTAATTTCCAGACATTCATGACACTCTTCATCGTATGTGTTCAAACAAAAACATGACACATTCCTTGTTTATTTTGTCATTTTTCTATTAAAAATTTTCCCATATTGTGACCCCATATAAAAAGATACCCCTCCCCCAGCTTGTTGTTCAGCTCTGCTGTTCATTGGAAGGGCGTGGCTCAGGAGTAGCTCATTTACATAGACACTAAAGTGGCGTGTCTGGAGAAGGAAAGGTCAATAAAGTGAGGTCGAGGTATAAGAAAATGTGCTATCTGATGGGTCTTTCAGCTGTGGCGTTTAAACTGAACTCCTGAATGAGTTTATTCACTGAAATAAAATGTGTTTAGATTACATTCGAAGACTTTTTCTATTAATTTCAGATCTTGAAAAGGCTGTACATTCGTTTATTAGGTTACTGCAATGCGTTGTACATTGGTCTCCCATAATCATCCCTGAACATCCCTGGCTCAAAATGCTGCTGCTTGTCTTTTTTGGCATTGCTGCCGTGGCTTTGAGTTCATTTTAGTGTTGATTTTAAAGTTCTTATGTTTGTCTATAAAGCTTTAAATAATTTAGCTCCCAAATGCCTTGTTGATTGACTACAGCCCCGTTCTTCATCACGCTCACTTAGATCCTCCCATCAGCTTCTTTTATACGTTCCAAGGACTAAGTACAAGAACAGAGGTGATAGAGGTTTTGCAGAGGCTGCTCCAAAGATGTGGTATACTCTAACTATTAATGTACTGTACGGTCAACCTCAACTCTGGCTATTGTTAAATCTTTGTTAAAACTTTTTCCCGATGGCTTTTAATTCCTAAAGACATCTAAAGGATGTTTAATTTCAGTTATTTTCTGCTGTGTTTCTTGACTAATACATGGTTGTGAACAGTACAGCAATTGTGCTCTATTGTTTTAATTAGTACTTTTTATTGTAAAACACTTTGTTATGTCTCGCTAATAAAAGGTGCTATATAGACACTATATAGGTTGATTTGAACTCGTGTTATGGATTGGTACCCTGTCCTTACTCTTGGATCTGATATCAAATTATTAACTTTTCCATGCTCTCTCTCTCTCTCTCTCGCTTTCTCTCTCGTTTTCCTCTTCCGCTAACACTTCCTGGCTCGTCTCCAGACGAACATCTATACAACTTCCACTCTTTGTTCTCGCGGATGTCACCAGAACATGTTAAAATGGTTTATGTCCTTTGAAATAAACAGATGTAGGTGACACCAGGCGTTTGGACAAACATATAAAAATGCAGTCTTTTCCAGTAAGTGAACAGAGAACTTTCAGACACCCAACATGTTTGCATGTTTGACCGTGGCTCTCCTGACGTCGGTGAGGCTTATCGAAGGATAGCCGACAGACCAAGCGTTCTTCATCAAGTACATTCATCTTCATTCAACTTTTAGAACTTTACACTGTATATATAAAAGTAAAGTCAGGGAGTATGATCTGACTGTTTTGCAGCAAAGACCTGGGTCTGTGTGAGCAGGTGCATTGAGGTGACTTAATGCAAAAATAGCGGACCTGCTTACACAGCAAAAAAGAAAAACAAAGTTTCTGACATTACAGAAAACTTTAGAGATGCACTACAGGCAGCTGGTGGAGTAGTGGTTAGCGCAGTTCCCTTGCAACTAGTTTTCTACCACAGTCTAAAGACATGAAGGTTGGGCTTCAATGACGTTCCCAAATTACCCATAGTGTGTGAATAGTCCTACCATGGTTGTAAAATGGGAATAAATATAATGATCACCATTGGACAACAGATGTCTCTAGATGGATGGATGTACAATATCGAACAATCGGCCATAACATTATGACCACCTGCCTAATATTAAGGAGGTTGCCCCTTTTGCCACTTAAACAGTGATACACTGTGTATTCTGACATCTTTCTATCCCAACCAGCATTAACCTTTTCCTCAGTTTGATCTACGCTAGTGCATCTACTGGATCGGACTACACGGGACAGCCTTCACTCCACGCCTCACCCTGTCACCAGTTCCCCGGTTTTCCTTCCTTCCTACTCAATATTAGGCAGGTGGTCATAATGATATGGCTGATCAGTGTATATGGAGTCCTAAACGCGTACACACATAGAGGACGTAACCATAGTTAAACACTTCCATGGACAACACTAGATTTGTTGACATGAGTACATCGAGAACAAGGGAGCAATTAGCTTAGCAAAAAGCGTAAATTTTCCCAACTGTATGTATAGAGACTTTGTGGACATGCTGTACAGTATTTGCACCTGTATCCACACTGCAGTGGTGTCTTTCAAATGCACTGCAGTCTTCAAGGTACCTTAGAATTGATTTTCACATCCCTGGTGTAATAACAGGAAAAATGGTGTTTGTTAGTTTGGTGATTATAAAAAATTAATCTCCATTAAAGCAGGTAGTGGAGCCAGATGGACTGCATGAGCTCTGTTGCAGATAACTTTTTAAGTGACTACTTAGAGGTTTGACAGAGAACGTGGGGAGAGGAAAAGTGGTGCACAGACAAACAGACAGACAGAAAATCAGCTAGAGAGAGAATGTCACCTCTTCAGGATTCTTTTTTTTCTTAATTGAATTGTCAGATGAAGTGACACGTTCATATAAGGGAGCATGGAAGTTAGTGAGTGAATGAGTGAGAGAGTGAGAGAGTGAATGAGTTATTGTGAGTGAGAGAGTGAGTTAGTGAGTTAGTGAGTGAGAGAGTGAGTTAGTGAGTGAGTTAGTTAGTGAGTGAATGAGTGAGTTAGAGAGTGAGTGAGTTATTGAGTGAGTGAGAGAGTGAGTGAGAGAGTGAGTGAGAGAGTGAGTTAGTTAGTGAGTGAATGAGTGAGTTAGAGAGTGAGTGAGTTAGAGAGTGAGTTAGAGAGTGAGTGAGTGAGTGAGTGAGTGAGTGAGTGCATTAGAGAGTTAATGAGTGAGAGAGTGGAAGAGTGAGTTAGCGAGTGAGTTGGTGAGTGAATTAGTTATTGTGAGTGAGTGAGTGAGTTATTTAATGGGCGAGAGAGAAAGAGCAAGTGGGTAAGTGAGTGAGTAATAGATTGTGTGGGTGAGTTAGTGAGTGAGTGAGTGAGTGAGTTATAGATTAAATAAGTTAGTGAGTGAGTTAGTTAAAAAGTAAATGAATTAGAGAGTGAGTGAGTGATTGAGTGAGTTATTTAATGGGCGAGAGAGAAAGAGCAAGTGGGTAAGTGAGTGAGTAATAGATTGTGTGGGTGAGTTAGTGAGTGAGTGAGTGAGTGAGTTATAGATTAAATAAGTTAGTGAGTGAGTTAGTTAAAAAGTAAATGAATTAGAGAGTGAGTGAGTGATTGAGTGAGTTATTTAGAGAGTGAGTAAATAAGTTAAAGAGAGAGATTTCTCATACATGTGCCGAGATTGTGGAAATTAATCTGAGAGGACAGTCAAGGAGAGGAGACAGTAGGTAGAAAGAGAGAGAGAGAGAGAGAGAGATCTGTTATTATATGTGCAGGGATTGTGTGTGTGGAAATTAATCTGAGAGGACAGTCAAGGAGAGGAGACATGAGGGTGGGGAGATAGAGAAAGAGAGAGATCACAAATAAAAGAAAGGATTTGTATGCAGGAGAAAGACGCAGAGTTGTTTGATGCTTCATATGAAAGAGAAATAACCTTTAAAATGCTTATTCAGACTGAAGTGGAGCAGGGTTCCATTCATTGCTACACACACACACACACACACACACACACACACACACACACACACAGCTTCTGTATCTATTGTTACTTACAGTTCTATTAAATGATTTACGTAGGACAAAAAGAAAACTAAATGTTAACTAAGGGTGCCAATAATTTTGTCTCCCTCACTCCCTCCTTTGTAGAAAACATTAATGTAAATATGTAAATTAATGAAATAAGTAATGAAACTATAATTATATGTATTTGATTATGTGCTTAAAAAGAGCCATGTAGAGGGGTGCAAAAACTTTTGCAATAAGCATCTCTGTGAGGCCTGCGGGTAAGTAAGAGGAGGAGAGCCAGAGTGCATAGGTTATTTATGGCTGTGTATCGTGCAGGCCTCTTCTTTGGGCTCCAGACACACTGATGAGATGGTCTTGATGACATCAGAGAGTGAACACACACACACACACACACATGCTGAAGCTCATAGAGAAGAGAATATTACACTCTAAATGCTCTGGAGAGAAACAGACAGGGGAGAATGTGAGCAAACATAAAGGCCGAGAGAAGAAGGGAAACGAAGAGGGGAACGTGATCTGAGAGGCCTATTTCATCTCCGATCGATTGCTAATATTGCTTTTCTTTAGCTTATACAGGAACATAAACATTATGTATACAAGTCTCTCTCTGCAACAAAGTCAGGGATGTCAGATTACACAGAAGTGCATTATAAGTTCATCCACAGACTTATTCTGTTAATCAAACTGGATGCAAATCAATTTGTTCATAAAGAATTCATAGGAGAATTTACAGAAGAAATGCAAGCTATGTAAATAAAAGAAAGGTTTTGTCTGTACATCGGTCAGAACTCGCTCTTTCAATGACATGTCTATGTTTCATACATCGGAGGACCCGAAACCAGTCTCAGAAAATTTTCTGTCTTTCTGTCTGTATGTCTCTATGTCTGTCCAGACCGATTTTGTCGCAGCATCACACAAAACTGTCTGCACAGAATTTAATGAATCTTTTGCAGATTTCTGCCTAAAGTTTAATCTGCACCATAAGTGAAATCAAAATGTTGTGTAAAAGTGATGTTATGAACAGTTATGTAGAGGATTTAATAATCTACTAATGCGCTACTTGCTCAATGTAAACAAACACCAGCACCAATAGATATTAACTAACTGAATATTTTTACTGGGATTAGTTCACATATTCAGCAGCCCTGCAGTGGTATAAGTGAATTTTAACGCACTGGAGTCATTTTAAGACAAAACGTCTCGGGTTACTTTGCTGTAACCCTGTTCCCTGAAAAAGCGGGAACGAGATGCTGCGCGAAAGCGCT
>JAOTRS010034057.1:0-10212 GCA_028565755.1 Dinotopterus cunningtoni
AGATCTTTGAGTTCATCTCATAAAAAATGGGAGCAAAAACAAAAGTGTTGCGTTTATATTTTTGTTCAGTATAATATTTTCAGAATTTCCACCACAAGTTCTACTGTTGTTTTTTTACAATTTGACTTCACCAAACATTTAAATGACCACCCACCACTGTCATTTTTTTTCAACCACATTTCTTTCACTTTTTACATTGCATTCAGTGGCTGGGGTTTGGGCAGGCAGGCAAGAAACCTACCACTAAGCCACCAATGCCTCTAGTTACTTTTTAGATTACTATGTGATACTAAGGATTTATTGTTTAAATTGAATTATCATGTCCTATTAATAATGTTGTTGCTGGTCTTTCAGCTACAAGGGGTCACCACAGCAGACCCTTAGGTCTCCACACAAGTTTGGCACAGGTTTTACACCGGTTGTCCTTCTTGACGCAACCCTCACATTTATCCAGTTAGGCGCAATGACTGATGACTTAGTAAAGACTTACTGCTCACAGATTCCCTATACCGTTGACAGTTCCCTTTAAACTGAGCAGATTCGCTCCTTATGGTTTGAAATTACACTTAACATGACTAAATACCCTGTGCAGTATACTTCATAAGAAACTTCAAGCCAATCAGAATTCACCGTTAATCTATTTTCATCTGCTGCTAGTAGCCTGAAACATTCTAGCTACCCTGCTACCATAAACAACTTCTGTTAATGATCATCCTTCAATCAACAAACCCCCAAATAGTTTCATGCCTATTTAATTTAATTCATCTCACATGTCTGTATACCTAGGGTGACCCTGGAAGGTGAAACAAAACATTGAGTCCTTTTCCTTTTAGACCAACTCAGGAGTTTCCTTTGCCATTTTGCTTCAAGAGGCATTCAGGTGAAATTGTGACATTTAATTGTGCAGAGTAATAGAAGAGTTTAAAAAAATATATATTTCTCTATATAATCTCCTACTACACTAATGCACTTACAGTATTACAGCATTTCACTAGTGCTTGGATACCATCAAAGTAGAAAGTTTTTATCGGACTGCCTGTTTCACATCCTTGTCTCTTCTTAAATGCTGGCCACCCAGGAACTCCTTTGATGGAAATTGCCCACAGTAGGGTTAGGAGTGTATGGAGGGTATGACAGTAACTTCCAGCCAAGTTCCTCTAATGAATGAATACACAATGGTTGTATATGTACAGTTCAAAAAGACATGTCTCCTTTGCAAGTTGGTGGCAAGTTATCTGTCAATTTTCAGGATCAGGCATTCAACTTGCTGAATGGTCAAAGGAATGGCTGCAGTGGGTAATCATTCATGGCCCTATGGGATACTTTTAAATGTTTTGCACTATTCAATATTTTACTAAGGCTAAGAGTCTCATTATCATAATGTGCGGTTTTGTGCCCTTATTCATGTGAAATTTCATCAAATCCTGGTTTGACTTGTACACCCCCATGCATTTATCTCTGTCAAGTTGTCACAGGGAAGACTGAAGGACAGGAAGGAAGCATTGCACTAGGAAAGGCACTTTGTCAACTAATGAGATTAAAATTCTTTGGAGGTATGAGTGTAGATGGAAAAAACAACAGCATTCATGGGCTTCCTATCCATATGGAAAAGTTGAAGTGTGGCAAAGACAGCCATAAGCAACCTTGCACTACTTAGGAAAAAGCAAGTCAGACAAATGCGATCCATTGCCAGGTTAAAAACCACAGTGCCATTGAGCCCATTGTAGCAGATGAAAGGCCAGAAGAAAGGAGGGAGGAGGAAGAATGCCCATGGCATATTTATGGAGGAGTACCACACCAGCTCATGGTCTTTGACTTCTAGGGCTTGCACATGTGTTTTTTGCTTCAGAATTTTATCTCTAATTGGCAATTGTTGGAAGTAGGCCTTACAATAGGATGTTCCATGTCCCTCATTTTCTTTGTGGCAGAATTCAATATCAAGGCAGATGGTGAGTGGAGTTCAGGTGCCAGCAGGGCAGAGATTTCTATGAATAAGAAGCTATATGCACACCCATGCGCCAAAAAAATGGATGGCCAACCTGAGGAAGCCCATCAGAAATCTGGAAAGGCAGCATACAGCAAGTCTCTTAGACAAGAGAATGGGAAGCCATCTTTCAGCAGCTGTTAGCAGGTATGGTCAAGACAGAGTCAAGCCAGTTACACTGAAGGTAAAATGTGTGTTGCTTAAGTTCACCTTGTAACTAAGAATAATGTAGCCTTCTAATAATAATAATTTAATAATGTCTGAAGCTATTGTCACGGCGTGCACCTGTGATGGGCATGCGCCCAAATCTACTATCGCTCCTCGCTCACTCCGTAGGATCTCGGGCTTGCTCCGCATTACAAAAGCAAGGCATAGTTTAGTCCAGGGTCCGGGAAGTATGTGATGCGGTGGAGCACAAGAGAGTGGTATGCAAGTGAGGCGATGTGACGTGCCCCAGGGACTTTAAACAAGGACACTGGAATTCCGTCCTTGGATCCCCGCTGAGAACAGCGCGGGGAAGAACTGCGCGAGCTCCCGCGGCACCTTCACTCCCACGCCGAGCCCGCCTTCGCGTCCCCACCGCTGAAGAAGAAAAGGCCGCGAGGAGGACAGCGTTAGGGCCCCCAATCCCAGCCAAGAAAGCCGCCCAGCCGACGGATGTCAGCGAGGACTCCCGCCTGAGGCCGCGCCCACAGAGAGCTGGGAGAGACTTTCCCTATTTTCCCTAAATAAAGTACCCTATTTTCCGTAAGACCTCGCCTCGTGTACATGCTTCATGGTGCCGCCCGTGCACATAGGGTCGAACCTGTTACACTATAAACAGGATGGATGCTAAAGCCAACTTTTTCATCCACAAATGCATAGGGCTGTATTGTGGCAAAGCAGCTTTACACAATCAAAAGAAAATTATGGAAATGTGTATGAAATGTGAATTTGTATAAATCAAAATGATGATGGAAGTTCAATATAACAGATGTCTCTAAGTTAATATGGAGTTGAGTTCATTATTGGAGGATCAGGTAGACTGCAGGAAATTCCAGTCACCAACTGTTGAGTGACTGCCATTACAAGTCCTCAGAGAACAGCTGTCTGCAGCAGCCCAGGCCAGGAGTGTCTTTATAGAAAAGTGGAACCATCCCCTGTCAACACAGGCATCTCTAGAAGACAACATTGGGCCTCCGTGTGATGAGATCTGCAACCAGAAGCAGGACACCAGTCAGACCGGTACAAAGAGCAGAGGGGGCTGGGCCTGGCAGTGGTGTTTGAAGTTCAACAGAGAGAGGGGAGGAGAGAGAAGAAGAGAGGGTATTGTCCTATTGAACTTAGTAGTCATCAGCCTTTGCACCAGTAATTGAGAAGTGCTGTTGCCCCTTTGGTTGACATTTGGAATCCATTCACCCAGGATTAAATAATTTTAAATGTTTAATGTAGCTGTACTTGGAAATAATAATGAAATTGCGCTTGATACCTTTCTATAAAACATTTCTGGTATTTGTCAATGGCGATATGTTGCAAAGAGCTACTGAAATCTGTATAGAGAAGGAGACTCCCATATATGGTTAAATAAAACTTTCATATTATTTTTATGCGTTGTGTGTAAGAGAGAGAAATAATTCTATAATAGTTAATGTAAGCAGGGACCAGCTTTACACTAAGCTAAAGAAATGTGATTAAATACATAAATAATAATAATAATAATAATTATTATTATTATTATTATTATTATTCAGAATACTATTACTACTACTACTAATAATTAATTAATAATAATAATAATAATAATAATAATAATAATAATATTTTTCAAAGTATTTAAAAAAAGGGATTTTGTAGGAGAGATACTTTTACACAGGCAGATAGCTGAGGGGCAAGGTACAGATGAAAATGAATGCAAACATACATGAAAAGTGACAGTTTAACCTTTACCAAAGACAGGGTAAGCATAGAACCACAAAACACAATGCTTATACAGTATTCCCACTGAAGTGGCTAAAACCAGTAAATTTAATTTGAAGCCATATTTATCAACTACCCCAGTCACTAAGCTTAACTTGCAAAAAGAATATGAATTGAGGTCATGGAGTAGTTGGGGGTGTGAACCAAGTTTGGTTAGACTCGTTGTCTACACATGAGGTCACAATAAAAATATTCATGTATTCAGTCATGGAACTCTGCTGTTTAATTAGTTAAATTACTTTAAATTACTTTTTTAATCTATTCTTTCATTCCCTTTTTTACAGTTGTCTCTCTTCAACCTTTCATTTATTTATTTCATTTCAACTGTCAGCAATATGAAGCAGCATCTACAGGCATGTAAAAATAGCAGCTCTGCAGAAGACAGTGTGCAGCTCTGCAGATGGACAGCTGAAAGTATGGAAGCTGGCAAAGCATTTCACTATGCTAGCAGTTTGTCAATGTAGCTTTTGATGTAACACAAAAGAATGATCTTCATACTTTTGTCTGCTTACAATCAGTTTTATCTTAGATTATGTATATTAACAAATATACTGTTTAAACAGACATGTGGTTTCTGTATACACAGTTTGTCTTTTCTAAGTTCTAAGTATAAAATGATTAATACTCTAGAATTTACTGTATATACACAATTGTTTCACAAAGAGTTCCTCTCTCCTTCTCTGAGTGTGGGTGATAAACCCCGTGTGCTTGTCACTCTATCACTGAGCCATTACCTCCAATAAATCTGCAGTAGGCTGACAGGAAGCATGAGTGGTTGCGAACAGCTCTTTATTCAGCCCTCTGATACCAGCAAGTGACCGAAAGACAGTGCCAATGGTTTAGGCCAGCACCTGTACATTAAGATTGAAGAGATGATGATCTGAACTGATTTTGCTAGCAGAAACACACTTTTTAATTAAATTTAAAAAAACATTAAAAACATTTTAATTCATTATGACGTCACACCATAACAACAATAGAGAATATAATTTAGGCATGTCAACTAATGAGCTGCATTTCCATTTGTAAAAGCATAAAATGGATAAGCTATCAATATCTCATCATCAGGGTAAATCTCCTGCACATGGTATTTAGTATTTGTATTTAGTTTTACATTTTCTCATGGTGAAAAATACTTGAGTAATTAGTCGCTACTATGCTTAGGTATAATGGATAGCAAATATTCTAGTTTTTAAATTCTAGTTTGTTTGTTTTTTATTCTTACCTCAGTGCATTTTAGGTTAAGCTGTTCATCATTTAACTGCCACACTATCTACAGTATGTATGCTTACCGCATACATACTGTTCATTCATTCATCTTTTTTACCGCTTATCCTTTACAAGGTTGGGGAGCCTGGAGTCTATTTCAAAGATTCTGATTTAAGATTCTAAGTTAAGGTCTGGAATGTGTAAATATACCCATGTGAATATGCCCCATCAGGGAAGAACAAAAATGCATTCATTGAAAAAACCTGGTAATTCAGTGTATTCAGGTAGTCAGCTGAACGTCTCGGGTTACTTTGTTGTAACCCTGTTCCCTGAAAAAGCGGGAACGAGATGCTGCGTGAAAACGCTATGGGAATGTCTCTTTGTTCCACAGGTTGTAAAGCATGTGTGTGTCAAACACGCCAAAACATTGGCTTATATAACCTCAGTCAGGTGACGTCATCTGATGAGGTGCACCTGCAGGTTATAAATATGACTGAACCGGAAACATCCTCAGGTAAATTTTTGTCTGAATGGACGTCCAGTCACGCCCACAGTACGGCATTGGAGCGCAACATCTCGTTCCCGCTTTTTCAGGGAACAGGGTTACAGCAAAGTAACCCGAGATGTTCCCTTTTAAAAGCTACACTCGATGCTGCGTGAAAATGCTATGGGAATGAGAATACCAACGCAGCCGCACTGCAAGTGTCTGGACCCCCAGGGTTGTGTAGTGTGCGCACAATATCCAAAGAGGTCTCAGACATAACTTTGGGATGCTGACTCGAGGATCCGCGCGCCCGGAATAGCATGGACATCCAAACTATAAAATCTGACAAATGTGTGCGGAAAGGACCAACCTGCCGCATCACACACTTGCTGCAAGGGGACACCTCTTGCTAGCGCAATTGATGAGGCAATCCCCCTGGTCGAATGAGCCCTGATTCCTAAAGGCGAAGTGTGTGACCACGCGCCTCGTAGGCTAGGGCAATAGCATTTCTCACCCAATGTGACAGCGTTTGTTTAGTGGCAGCCACCCCCTGATTGCAGAAGCTGCTCTGACTTACGCCACTGGCTAGTGCGATGGATGTAAATCTGAAGAGCACGTACTGGACACAGTAAGTGAAGTCTTTCCTGCTCCGGAGCTGTAAAAAGGCGGAGGACAGAAGGATTCAAGAACAACTGGGTGCATGGTCGAGAATGGAACTTTCGGAAGATAGTTCGGGTAAGGATGCAGAATAGCTTTGACTAGCCCAGGGGCAAAGTCTAGGCAGGACGGGGAGACTGACAAAGCCTGCAGATCTCCAATTCTCTTCAAAGAAGTAATGGCCATAAGAAAAAGGGGTGTCAATCAGACCTTCGAGCACAATCGCTAAGTCCCAAAAAGGGACTGTCGCTCTAGTGGGCGGCCTCAACCGTTTAGCTCCACGAATAAAAAGGAGCAACTCAAGGGTGCTTTCCCACAGAAGCCCCGTCAGTCAGAACATGACAAGCCGAAATAGCGGCTACGTACGTTCTGAGAGTACTAGGGCATAAGCCCGAAAACAACTTTTCTTGTCTATCAATAAGAGGCGCAAACCCTGTTGACGGACTCTCGCCAGGACTCCCAGGAGCAGAGCTATCGGAGGAAATGCATAAAGATGTAATCTGGGCCACGTATGGGTCATCACATCCAGACCCAGGGGAGCTGGAGGAGTCTGAGAGTAGTTAAGGAGACATTGTGCTGTTTCTTGCGAGGTAAAGAGGTCCACCTCTGCTATATAAAATCTCTCCCAGATTTGACTGACTACTTCAGAGTGGAGTTTCCATTCCCTTTGTGTCACAGCTTGTCTGGACAGCAAGTCTGCTCCCACATTCATATGCCCCAGAATGTAAATCGCCCTGAGGAACAGGAACTTGTCCTGTGCCCAAAGCAGAACCTAGTGCGCTAGCTTGTTCAAGCAGCGCGAGCGCAGTCCGCACTGGCGATTTATATATGAGACTACCATAGTGTTGTCCACCCGCACTAGGACATGGTAGCCTCTCAACTGCTGGAGGAAGTATTTCAGGGCCAGAAATAGAGTCATCATTTTGAGGCAATTGATCTGCCACGCGAGAAGATGACCTCTCCAGATCCCTTGGGCTGGACAGCCATCTAAGACAGCACCCCAGCCCGTAAGGGAAGCGTCTGTCGTTAGCGTCTTGCGATGTCAAGACAGACCTAGAGTGGGACCCAAAGTGAGAAACCGGGGTCTGAACCACATAGAAAGGGCCTATGATGAAGCCCCTGGCGCATAACCCTTATTTGCCTCTGGGGATTGGTCCTTGAATGAAATCCCCTGGCGCTTAGCCACAACTGAAACGATCTCATGTGCAGAAGGCCCAAGGGTATCACCGTGGATGCAGCTGCCATGAAACTTAAAAACACTGAAAGTAATGAACAATCACTTTCTGGCCTAGCCTGATTTCCTTTAGGGGATTGAGAATGGATTTGACATGCGCAGGAGACAGCTGTGCCTGCATTGTGATCGAAATCCACATGACACCCAAATACGTTGTCCTCTGAACAGGAAAGAGAACGCCTCTCCCGGCGTTGAGTCTCAATCCTAAATAATCGAGGTGAGCTAGGACGACATCTCGATGTCGAAGTGCTATCTGCTAAGACTGACCCAGAATCAGCCAGTCGTCTATGTAATTCAGGATACGGATGCCCTGGAATCATAGAGCCAGGGCTGCATCCGTGCACTTTATATATGTGCGGGGTGACAGGGCTAGGCCAAATGGAAGGACCCGATACTGGTAGGCTTTGCCCCCGAAAGCGAACCTCAGGAACTTCCTGTGTTGTGGCAATATTTCTATATGAAAATATGCGCCCTTCAGGTCGATTGTCACAAACCAATCCTCTGGTTGGTTCAGCCCACAAAGATGTAAAATTGGACGCAACCCTCCGTCTCTCTTGGAAACCAAGAAATACTGACTGTAATAGCCTGACTCTGTCTGGCAGGGGAACATGCTCTATGGCCCCTTTTTCCAACAAAGTCTCTAATTGCTGAGTCAGTAAATGCGCTTGTCCCGGTTTCATGGAAGTGGAGACCACGCCATTGAAACGCGGAGGACGATGTGCAAAATGAATCCTGTAGCCTCTCTCTAAAGTGCTTTGTACCTAAAGAGACATACCTGGCAGTAGGTTCCCCGCTGCGGCTTCTCTAAAAGGGGCACAAGCTTTGACACTAACACCTAACATTTTGCTGGAGACCGCTGCTCCCTGAAACACCAGTGGTGGCGGAGATTGAACCACGGCCTCCTGAGGATGCCAGGAAGGAGTCTATATTGCTTATTGGAATTTTACATGCCCCTCCAGGGGAAGACACCCCCCATGGTCCTGGGCACGTAAGCCTCAGGACTCCTTTTTAGAGGAGATGATGCTCCTCGAGTCCGGCCTCTTTGAGGCGGACTGCAAAGCGCGGCGATTCCCGCCCCAATCTCTACGAGGGGGTGCTCGGCTTGCCACACTCTCCTTTTGTGCTTCACGCCTGGAGAGAACTGGACCTGGTCGGGACTGGGTGACCGACGGTCCCGACTCCTGAGCATGGCGGGGGGAGAGCCTTACCAAGGCCTGCTTGTAGAGCTTCGCCTCCTAAAACCTAGTGACGGCGGTGTTTACGGCATCGCCAAAGAGGCCGGAAGGCGAGATGGGAGCATCAAGGAGGAAAGCGCTATCCCGGTCCTTGATGCCCATGAGGTTAAGCCACAGATGTCTTTCCGTGGCGACCATGGCAGCCATAGAACGACCGATAGCACGGGCTGTCTTCTTGGCTGCACAGAGAAATATATCTGTGGCTCGGCGTAGCTCCGCAAACGCTGTGTCGTCGATAGACCCGCCAGTGCTCAGATCTCTCAGCAGGTCAGCCTGGGATGCCTGCAAAACAGCCATGGTGACCCGCACCAGCCTGACGCTGCCTGAAAAGCTTTCCCCACCAACAAAGATGTTAGTCTACACGGCTTGGTGGGGAGTGTGGGCTCTTTCAGGGAGGATAAGCTCCCAGGAGAGAGATAGCCCACAAGCATCTCTTTAATCTGGGGCATCATCATATAACCCCGCGCTTTCGCATCAACGACATTTGAATTCAAGTGATCTGCTGCTCCCACCATGGTAATTACTCCTGCTTTCCAGTCTTATTCGATGTTTCCAGATATGATTTTACATCATCATGAAGTGTGAGCTTGCTGAGAAGGGTGTTTGGGGCTTCCTGTGGGGGTTGGAATATTGGCTCCACCACGTTGTTGCAGCCTCAGCTGTCATTACTTGGAGCTGTCATAACTGTTGCACAAGCACTTGCTGCTGCATGCTGGCTGCTGCGAGCAGATAGTTAAGATACTGTTCATGCGTGGACTGCATCCCTGGATCTGCATCAGCAGCCTGCATTCTTTAAGAAAAGCCTTGAGCAGGGCAAGCTAGAACAGAAAAAAAGAGTGTCTTTTATTGAGTAAAAGGCAGATGGGATATGAAGAAGGATGTCGAGTTAAGAAGGAATTTGCAGAAGGTGTAATTATATAACTGGTTATATATATATATATATATATATATATATATATATTGTGGCGTAGGCGGGGCGGCGGCTGACGACCATCATGCCTTGCGGGGGGTTTCTATGTGTTCACCCTGTTGGGGAAGGTTGTTTGGGTTAGTGGCTTCGGCCATGTTGTGTGTGTTAAGTGTGTGTGACCTGTTGAATGTGCTCCGGTTCATGCTAAGGCTGAATTGGGTCTGGGTCTCGTGTGAATATGCTGCTCATGCTATACAGTGCTGTGCAAAATAAAGTACTCCCAGCCATTGCATTGGGCAGCAATTAAAGCTCACTCGTCTCTCCACCATCCTTTCCGGCGGTAAAACACTACATTGGTGTCAGAAGTGGGATGGAGAATAAATCTGTGTTGGTGAGCACTTCTCTTTTGCCAAAATAATCCATCCCACCTCACAGGTGTGTCATATTAAGGTGCTGATTAGACAGTATGAATATTGCACAGGTGTGCCTTAGACTGCCCACAATAAAAGGCCACTCTGAAATGTGCAGTGTGATCACACAGCA
>JAOTRS010034087.1:0-10212 GCA_028565755.1 Dinotopterus cunningtoni
CCCCGCTGTGAGGGCTCTAATGCCGGAGTCGGGGGCTGGTTATCTCCGCCTGCGGCACCCAGACTGTCCGCTACAGGAATAACGCTGCTCTCAAGCTCTCTAACCCTAGATAGAAGATAGAAGGAACTAGTAGGGTATCATGCCCCTCTTTTCTTTTCTCTTTTCTCTAAAATTATTGGGGATGCTGTCTACAATTATAAAAAACTTCAAGATCCTAACGAGCCTGGTGTCTAGTGGCACACTCCTCCACCACTTCTCTTGTACTAGCTTTTATTTAGAATACAGAAAGACACATTTTGTGATTAATATTTGTAGACTGATGACACTCATTCCCTGACCTAGTACATATGCCAAGGTACCTACAGTACAGTATGCCCCTTCAGTGACTCCCATGCATCAACATTTTGTTTTCCAGCCATAGCTGCAATCATTTTCAAGTTGTATAATTTGCTTAAAGTGGTCAATGCAAGCAATAAAATTAATAAAAACCTCCATTGTGGTGTAATTCAACACAGAATCTTCTTCCTGTATTTACTTTTTTCCTGCTGCAGACACATCTGTCTAGGGGTCAGGGGTAGCTCAGTGGTTTAGGCATTGGACTACGGTTTGGAAGATCCCAGGTTCAAACCCCATAACCACCAAGTTGCCACTGTTGGGCCTTTGAGCAAGGCCCTTAACCCAAATTTGCTCAGATGTGTAATAGGAAAAAAATGTAAGTCGCTCTGGATAAGAGCGTCTGCCAAATGCTTAAATGTAAATGTCCAATAAGCTGCAATGACGTTCTGAAAAAAAAAAACACATAAGTATACAAACTTTTTTTCACATTAGGAGCAATTGATTTGTACTGTGCTTAGGAACTATTGCTCCGGCCTACCCCCTCAACCACTGTCCACATTACTTTTTTTGCTCCGTTCACGGGCACACTTACAGTATGTATTAACACCTTCCGATAAAGCAGGTGGCAATGTGTTCCTCGCCTGTGAGCCACTATTAAATACAAGAGAAGAAGAGAACGAGGAAGTTAATTTTTGCGCTAAGCCTGTTATTATTGATATTTCATAAAGAATGTCAAGAGCAATGCTCTTGCATACCTTCTTACTGTATCAGATATGGATTTGTAGGTAAAACGGTAAGACTGGCACATGCTATTGTATGCGCACACAGAGATTTTGGAGGAGACCAACAGCATGAATAAAGTCACTTTATTCCAACAGCACGAATAAAGTCTCAGATTTTGGGCTCAACTGTTGTTGAAAAACAATCCTGGGGAACCAATGTGAAAGCACCCTGGTGATTAAGCACTGGTCTGGATGACTATAAAACAAATTCCACACAAACAAATTCCACACATTAACAATGTAAGGTACCAGGAACTGCAGTTCCTTGGAACCCTTTTATTGCATTTATTCTGAACAATAAATATTTTCTACACCCATGAGTCATGGTGAAAAATATTTTCTGACAATGATGCTCTGAAGCTTAACCAGAAAAATATAAATGGTTCTAGATAACAAGTAACAATTGACAGGTGTGGCACACTAGTACTTGCCATCTATCAGTGTCAGTCAACAAAATACTTAGTAAATGTTAAAGTTAAATGCTAAACTTACAATACTGTAGATGTTAGCTTGATAGAGAGACAAAATAATAAGTTTTTTTCTTGTCTTTGAATTTTAAATGTAAACCTATTTAACAATTAAGGATGCAAATCTAGGTGGTTGCCATGATAATCCATTTGGTTGCTAGGGTGTTGCTTAGTACTACACCGTCACAAAGTTTGATCTATGTGCATCCTGAGGTCTGGTTTGCATGAACTGATATCTAAGCTGGTCCCTATGGAAAATTCATTCTATTCTGACCTCTGATACAACTGTACTGTAACAAGGTGCCTAATTCCTGTATAAAATATACAGTATGTCTGTACTAATATGTTGCTCCATGTAAAAAAATGAAGATAGTGGAAGAAGATTAAAAGGAACAGAATTTTCAGTTATAATAATCTATATAAATAATTGTGTTAACTGTTCCTACTGTAACATGGACAATAAGTTCAGATCTATTCATTTAAAGACATTATTAGTAAAAATCAGGAAAGTGACACCATTTTTTGTGGAAGAAAGAGGAAGTGAGACTGGAGACATTATCGAGTGTGAGTCAAAAATTATCCGCACTATGGTTATGTTAAACCTTCTGTTGGCTGCACTTATTTTAAAGTCTATAATCTATAGCACTATAGTCTTATCAGCAGGGGCGAATATGTTACAACAGATTGTAATGTATGTTCACTTGTAATTTGCATGAAGGAAAAGCAGTGTACAGTAATTCGTTTTTTTCTGGTCTGACAGCCTGTTTAGAGACTGTGCTAACCATTATGCCACTGCGATGAGTAGAGTTTAATTAATAGGTGTGTAATGCATTACTAAAACCTGTAAGGATGGTAGTGATCTGTGAATTTAATGAAAGACAAGATTTCGGAGTGTCAGAAATCACTTCAAAGCGTGGTAAAGTCAAATCAAGTTTTTTTTTTGACAATATAAATCACAGCTGTGATTAATAGTGAAAATAAGAGCACTTTCCACATGCACCTTTTATTTATTTAGTTATTCATTCTTAATAGTAGAATAAATTCTGGTAGTTTTGGACACTAAATCTAATAACATGGAAGTGTAAATATTTAAAACGTGGTATTAACAAAGATATATATTATGATTGGACAAGAGAATTAAGGGATTTTTATGACGGGCTTTTATATGAAAAGAATTCTGCTCTGGGTTGTTGAGATGGCTGTAGTTGCAGGATATAATTTTATTAAGTAGAAATGTGTAAACATTAAAAAACACTTAGCAATGACAAATCAGGCAAGAATTAGGATACCAAACAGAATTAACAGCTTGCAAAATCCAGTGCATACTTTGAACTGAATGACTCTCCTTAGTTTATTTTGATAGCATGTTTGTTTGATTGAAACTAGGTGTGACTCGTTAGTAATCAGGTGAGCATAAACGTTTCAGTGTGTCAGGTAGCTGGGGTTGCTTTCCGTTACACAATGTACTTAAAAGGGTGCTCTCTCTACTGCGGGCTCCCTGTGCAGGGAATGTCGGTTAAGGGAAGTTCCCTCAACAACATTCTACCAATTGAAACTCCCTACAAACCAGCGCAGACATCATTTCCAACGTGTGTTAACCTTTAGATTTATACAAAAAAATGATATACATTATAAAATGTATACTATTGAAATGTGTTTTCTTAACAAATAGATAATTTGATTAATTTACAGGATTTATTGATTAAATAAAAAAAATATTTTGTCCTATTAGTGTTATGTCATCCTCTATAATAATGATATATAAATCCTTTTTTTGAGATCCATTTTTTTCATGCTTCAGTGAGACACAGTGACTGATGGGAAATTGGACCCATGTCCATTTTCAGTAAAGTGAAGACCCATTGTTTACTTGTTCCCCTTGAACTGAGCAATTTTGTTTCCTATGGTTTGGAATAGCACTTAACATGGCTGAATACTCTGTACAATATACTTCAAAGGGTACTTTAAGCTGATCAGAATGCACCCTGGGTGTACCCCACAAACCCATATTTGTAGGCTGTGATGTAATCTGGGAAATGGAGTCCCATGTCCAAACACCAGTGGTGTTGTGATGTGGGCAGTGGCTTGAGTTTTTCAGTAGGCAAGATTTGTGGGATTCTGGCTTGGATGCAGGTAAAGTAGAAACTGAACCTTTGGATGTCACAGATCGCTCCTCCTCACAGATTGTATGCACTGTGTAAGTTAACATGGTAAAGATTTTGGCTTCTCTGAGCTGCTAAAGTTATGATGAGACAACTGAAAAAAGTTAACATTACTTAATGTTTAAAATCTGCTCTTGTACTCTCCACAAAATGAATTGGGTGAATACTTGTGAAGTGAAGGGTCACATGTACCTAAAAGAGAGATTTGTTGGTGTCTTGATGCTGATTTTTCATGTGACAATAGGTTGATGTGGTTTCTGGGAGGTGCGCCTCCAGGCACGAGCCATATGACTGGAATTTCCACACTGCAAGGGAAGTCAAGACTTACAGTATCATTATAACTTTAATTAGGTGCTTTAAACACATTTGTTTTTGGTTTTAGTTACTGGTCCTGTCTTCATTTGTATGTCTTAATCACTTAACAGTTAATTAATCACTTTACTATCCAAGTGCACCTAAAAAAAGAATATAATAATCAGTTAAGTCATTCAACTTAGATTTCACTTTTACTATAAAGTAGCTCTGTATAGTTTAGTTTGGCATTAATAGTAATTAAGTAAAGAAGAAAAAAATAAATGAACAACTATGTATGTCATGTAGTCAGAACACTCCTGGAATTGCTAGCTATCCATGCTCAGTGCTAAGTTGTGCACATGTCAAATATCCCTGTCTTATTTTACTATTTCTTATTTTACTATTTAGAGTATGAATAGTAAATAGCATGCAGTTCACATGACTATATGATAATTTAGCATAATAAAAGTTTTATTTATGTAGTTTCCATAACAGGCCATTAACAGTACATTTTAAGGCTCCAACTAATTCCACAGAAGAGTTTCTGAAATTCAATTACATGAATCATAAAGGGCACAGATCAAACATGCATCTGAAAGAATGTATCCTGACTACGTTAATGGTTTACAAACATAGTGCACTTTCTTGAAAATTAATTTCAGTAGAAACTTCAACAGGTTCCAGGATTGCAACCATCTGTTTAGCTTTAAACAATTTCCTACAGTTTGGTTGAAATTTTATCAGGTTTTACTCCGAAAAACATAAAAACCACCCTAATTTTGTTGGCTAATGTTTTTATTATTATTTTGGTTAAGAATAATGAAAATAAAGGTTTCATACATAGATTGATAGAACTTTATTGTACATAGCATAGTACAGATGCAGTAAATATGCTATGGAATAGATACTTCTATGAAATAGAAAAGCAATATCCATCGATTCCCGTCTCTGTGTGCATGGAGTTTGCATGTTCTCCACGTGCTTGGTTACTCGGTTTCCTCCGGGTACTCCGGTTTACTCCCACAGTCCAAAGATAAGCAGATTAGGCTAATTGGCATTCCCAAATTGCCTGTAGTGTATGAATGAGTGTGTAAATGTGTGTATGTGTGTGCCCTGTGATGGTTTGGCACCGTGTCCAGGGTGTACCCCGCCTCGTGCCCTAAGTCTCCTGGGATAGGCTCCAGGGCCCCTGCGACCCTGAATATAGGATAAAGCGCTATAGACGATGAGTGAGTGAGTGAGTGAGTGAGTGAGTGACCCCCCTTGGCAGCAATAATCTCAACCAGGTGCTTCAGGTGCTTCTTGATCAGACTGGCACATTTTTCAAGGAGAATTTTAGCCCATTTTTCCTGGCAGAACTGCTTTAGCTCTGTCATATTCTTTGGAAGTCTCATGTGTATGACGCTCTTCAAGTCATTTCATAGCATCTCTGTTGGGTCAAGGTCTGGACTCTGACTTGACTACTCCAAAAGATAGATTTTGTTTTTCTTGTTGCCATTCTTTTGTGGACTTGCTTCAGTGTTTTGGGTCATTGCCCTGTTGCGTCTCTTAGCTTCTACAGAGTTACAGCTGACATACTGTACAGTCATGTTAATCAGTTCCAACGATGCCTTTAAATCTTTTGCTATCACTCAGGGTTGTTTCTTTACCTCATTTGATGCGTCTTTCTTGTGCTCTTCGGGGTCATTTTGACTGGACTCCCAATTTGTGGAAGAGTAGCCACAGTCCCAAAGTATCTTCATTTGCCTGTGTAAACTGTAAACTGTAAACTGCTCACATCGCTGCAGGCTGCACAGTTTTGACCAAAAGTCAGACAAACATGCGCTTTAATAAATTTATTAATAAAAATGCAGACATAATCCTCCAGAAATACAACAAACACAAATACAGTAGGTAGTCAAGGAGAATGCCTACTACCGCCATACCCACCACCGTGGCAAAACGACAGCGGCCAAAATAAATAATTTCAAAGTCATTCATGAAATGACCGCCAGGTGACGCAAAGTGACATTTTCATTCGCTGCAGTTTTTAAATATAATTAGAGCTTAAGTCATTAAAGTCATAACAATATGTTGTTTTGAAAAAATACTACAGTGTAATTTCCACATCTGAGTACGTTATACAACAAATATGAAAAATTAGAACCATTTACTGTACAATAATGAGTTAAAATAAACATTGGTTAAATGTTGTTTATACAGGCGATCATGTTCACATTTTATTTTATACGGTCAAGTGTGTCAGGTAGTGAAGAAATGATGAAGTCTCTGACCAGCAACTTAAAGCACTTCATCACTACTGAGGTGAGGGCTACAGGGCGATAATCTTTGAGGAAAGCAGGACGGGGGTTTCTTAGGGACAGGAACAATGATGGACTCTTTAAAGCATGGGGGGATTACCAACTGAGATAACGAGAGGTTGAATATCTCTGTGAACACAGGTGCTAGAGGTCTGCGCAGGCTCTTCTCATGTCACGATTGGAGATGAGGAATGCATTCTGTGCTGGCAGTGTCTTCCTGTCTGCAGCCGATGGCACCGCTTGCATTATCATCGCTAGCGCCTTTTGCTGCTGCCTAGAAGATAGCATAGAAGGTGTTCAGCTCGTCTGCCAGAGACATGTCAGCATTCGTCATACCGGATGTTGGTGCTTTATAGTCCGTTATTGTCCTTAATCCCTGCCACAGGCTCTTGGAGCTGTGACTCTAGTTTCCTCCCGTAGCTGCTTCGCCGCCTTCACCGCTTTCCGGACATTGTATGAAGCAGCCTTGTACGACGCGTTATAGGCAGCAGTGTGAGATCTTAGAGCATCGCGGATGGTTTTATCCTCCACAGCTTCTGATTGGGAAACGTTATAACGTTTTTCTATGGTATCATCCGCTAGTTTTCCAACGTATCCCACTACCACTTCCGTGAACACGTTGATGTCATCAGAGCTGTGTTGGAAAATATTACTGTTATTGTATTACAAAGTGTAGTTTTAAAAGTTGTTTAGGCGAGAATGCATGTGTGTTCAGCTCAAAACCTCCATGGGTTATTAAAGATTGCGTCTATTTAAAAAATTGCCTCAATGTTTTTGGAGATTTGAGCTCCAGGGAATCCCCAGGCGCTCTGCACTCATGTACTTCTAAAAACTACCACTGTCTCTGTAATGGTTAAAACAGCGGATGTATTTTATTTTGGGTATTTCTAACCAGCATTCTTTGGTATAATACGGTTATAGTATAATATATCGCGACTGGGTGACGCACCACATACTCTGCATTCCAGACTCTTTGGTGTAGGCTGTTGATGTTTGTTTTAAAGTTTTTTTTTTTATCTTTGATGGTAACTACACAAAGCAATGTCTTCCCACCTGGGAGTTTCTCCAGCATACTGTATATCAGATTGATGGACATGAGTCCTCATCTATAAAATTTTTGAGAACAACAGTTTTTTTTAGCCCACATTTAATCAGTAATATTTTTTAAAGTTTTATTGTTCTTGTTCTTAATGTTATTTTGAAGTAAATAAAATAGTAATAGTTAAAATAGTAAAATAAATAGTTTAATGGTTTAAATAGTTAAAATATTAAGATGGGGGAATGTTTAATGCCATGTGGCCATTATAAGATTTGTATAAAACACTGGGAGTTTCGGTTCATATTCTGACGTGCTCAAGTTCACCAAAACCAATATAGAATCGCGCACCCTGTTTGCTTTCATTATTTTACAAAATCATAATGTTTTGTCGTCATTGTGAGTGCACTTAAGTCTTATAAAGGCTATGTAGCTAATATAGTTTTATTATATAGGTTTTCAACATTAATCTGACAATAACTGCATTACACCCACTTTTTCTGATGCACACCCAAAGTCTTTTTTCTGGCTACGCTAGTGTTACACATGATACAATATAAAGGCTCACTGTGTTCTCCTTTGAGGTTACTTAAAACCAGTTTCCTGAAGCTGTGTATTATAATGAGGTTTACTGCAAATGGTAGAAGTCGTTGAAGCCCAATGAAGGAGAATACTTGGGCATTGTTAAGATTGTAGGTGTATTCAGGCATGTTGTAGCCTGGGACATTGACAGGTTGAAGATATATGTCCGTACAGCCAAGTCTTTGACAATGTTATGTGTGTGTGTGGTTATGTTTGTGTGTGTGTGTGTGTGTGTGTGTGTGTGTGTGTGTGTGTGTGTGTGTGTATGAAAAAATCCCCTTTCCAACTGTGATTGTAACCTAGTAACCCAGTGTGAGTATCTACCCAATGACGGAAACTTCAAAGCACTTTTTGCGAGTCGGTCTGGATAAGAGCATCTGCCAAATGTGTAAATATAAAATAAATAAGTAAGATATCAGTGAAAATCTGTGCTAGCTGTTCAGCACATGCCCTGACCACACATCCTTGTATATTCAGGGCCAGAAGCCTGATTTTGTAAATACTCTGCTTAGTTCTGAGTGCATATCTTTTGTGGACAGTGAGAGGGGATGGGAGGGAGGAACAGTCATCATTTTGGGCCTTCTGCATGCATTCTAGTCAAAGCGAGCAAAGAATGATTCAGGGAAAAAGGCACTGCTGTTTGGTAAAGTCTGTGTGGCTGGTTTGTAGTCACTTATGGGTGTGAAGACTGTTGTTTGTTGATAACTGCATGCACGTTTTCCATATCTAGTTTAGCATTGACACCTAGAGGAATGTAAGCCTCCATTATAACAATGGCGGGAAATTCTCTAGGTAAATAGAAGTGTCTGCACTTAATCATTAAATACTTAAAATAAGCAGAGCAATGACTTTAGTTACAATAGTGCACCACGATTTTTTTTTAACATAAATGCACAAATCCTGTACTCTTACCTGAGTCCACCATCGTACTGTCTGCTCTGAAGAAACTGTGATCCTCTAGTTTAATAGTGATGTTCGAAATGTTGCTGGTAATCCACGTTTCCATAAAAATAATGATGTTGCATTCCATAATCCATTTAGGCATACCTCACCTCTTAGGAAAACCTCAGTGCATCAATTTTGTTCACCAGACACTGTACATATATAAGGAAGAAGCTTGGGAGAGATGAACATTGTAGGCTTAACTTTAGCCTAGCTCTCACTTTGTCTTGCTTCTCTCTGCTTGAAGAGCTTAGTCACCTGTCCATGGTGTCATGGCAGTTGAAATGTGTATGATATATATAATGCAATGTTTCTATTAGATTTGACTTATGATGTAAACAATATTTTAACATTCAAATGACAATAGAAAATACTGTCTTTAAAAAGATAATAAACAGATAATTGAATGTTTTTTGTTCCATTTATTGCAGCTGAAAAACTGCTGATATATGTATAATCATACTGAGATGTTTCACTTTGTATTTATTCATCTGTGTTCACTGTGTTAAATTCCAAATATAACAATAGTACCACCGAGCTCTTACCAAGTGGAGTTGGTAAAGATGTAAATGATAAACATATGCCTTTTAACATATTTCCATTCACAGGGCAAAGATAAACAGATTAAATGCCTATATTGTGTCAGAAATATCAATTACTTATTAAATTAGTTTTGCTATTTACTATTTTTTTTTGTTGTATAAAAGCAACATGACATAAAATTATGTTGTTATACTAATTATCAGCACTGTGGTAAATCATTAGATATTTGTTACTTATAGTAAGAAAAAAAAATTCAAATAGTATTCCAAAAACTTATAGTTTAATGTTATTTTATTGCTTGTAAACAGATCCCACCCAGAGTGTTGAATTCTGGCCCCAAATTCTGCAGATCTAGTTCATCTCCAGTACTGTGGAAGGAGAGCTTGTCCAGTGACACATTGTTGACATTAATACCTTCAGAGCTGTAATCACGTGGCTCATATTCAGGGTAGTCCTGCTGCTCCATAGAAAGTTTAGAGAGCTTCTGCAGTTACACATAATCAGGGAAAGAGGTATTTAATGTAAAAACATAAAGACGGATTTGGTTATATTGAAAATGACAAGAACAATTGTCAGTAATATAAAATATACAGTACTGTGCAAAAGTCATAAGCACCATACTACCTTTGGTACAAATGTTGTCACACCTGCTCCTTTCTATTTTTAATCTACCATCATTATTTTTTTGTTTCCATCTAAAAACTGGTCTGTAATGTTACTTTCTTTACATGCGTATACTGTAGTCTTCTATAATGTTATTTATTTTAT
>JAOTRS010034098.1:0-10212 GCA_028565755.1 Dinotopterus cunningtoni
GTGGGGGTGGGGGGTTGTTGGTGGGGGGTGTTGGGTCTCCATGATCACGTGATCACATGATCGAATGACTAATCCGACAATACCTGACTATATCCCGATCCATGATTAGATGATGTTCCTCCATGCATTGATCATTGATTGAATGAATAAACTTGGATTTCTGTACTATGCTGGCATGTTTCCTCCTTAGAGCGTTGTCTCAATAACTGTTCAACCTGTTGTCACATTTGTGTGGAATTAGCTTCGTAACCAGGAGATGAAACGATCAGAGTTTGGAACAGATCCAAACAGGATCAAGGTCACAGCAAGGTCAAACACCTAAAAGACTTGCTGAAAGTTATTATAGGAGTAATACGGTTATAAGAAGACGAAGCTCTGGTAGATATTCCGGTCACTTGTAGCAGACCTGCTTTGTTCCATTTTAATGTATGAGAAGTTTGTCATCTAGGACGTGTTTGTGGTATTATATTTAGTCACTTCGCTTTGTGTTTTTTTAATGTTAATGATGCAGAAGTAAAAGTGATACAAGGTGATTATAATGAGTAATGAGTTTCATTCATCTTGTATGGGGGAACTGGGCTACACCCTGGGTAGGGTGCCAGTCCATTCCACACATACACTACGGGCAGCTTAGGAACGGCAATTAGCCTAATGGATGGGTGAACAAACCAGAGTTGTTGTTAGTCTTTTGGCTGCTCGCTACAGTGGACAATCCGCACAACAACTTGGCACAGGTTTTTTTTTTTTTTTTCTTTTCTTTTATGGTGCATGCTCTACCTAAGGCAACCCTTCCATTTTTCTCCGGGTACCGGACGGTGAGGAAACCAGAGGGAACCAAGCACGGACATGCAAACTCCACACTCACAGACCCCGAGGTCGGAATCAAACCCTCGACCAATCATTAAAACCATAGCTATGCTCTCATTAAATTTTTTTATTAAATAAAAAACAAATAATAAATCATAGTTTATGAGGAAACATAAAAACACAGACTTGCTAATGTATCATTATGAGTATGTTATATTATATATGCCTTAGCTTTATATTATATATGCTTATATATACATTATATATGCTCATAAAGATATTAAAATTGCGCCGAAATTGCGGAACTACAGTAAATGATTAATTTTATATGTAATCTGTTCTGCTTCTATTAAAAATATATATATTTTTAAACCTGTTCCTTTGTAAAGTAACATGCGAGGAAAAAGTCATGCAAAGATTTTAAAGATTATTATTATTATTATTATTTACATTTTTAATTAGTTTTAAAGTCTGCTTCTTTGACGGCATTTGAGTCGAACTTGAAAAACACACACACAAAAAAAAATCCGTAACGATCTTATCGAACCACGCATTTGAGTCGGCCATTTACAGCTCAGAAATCCATATAGGAAAAACCGTTGCCATAGCGATTGCATTTGGAGGCCACCCACATGCAAAGTGTGGTTAGCACACACAACGTGGAAGAGTGCAGCGCGTGGTCGCAATCCAGTGTGTATGCTTCTGTTTTTGGATCCTGTGCTTTTTTTTTCTTTCTTTTTTTCTGTGTTCTTGTTTGTCCTTTGCTGAGTTGCTTCTTCTCTTCCTCTGTCCCTCAGTCTCTTCCTCTGCCTCCCTCCTTGTTCTCCTTTCTCCACTCGGTTTAGTGTACCTCTGATTTTGAGTACAGCCATGAAGGTTGCAAATGTTTGCATATCTGATTGAGACGTGTCAATGAATGAGCCAGGTTTGTGGTTTGTCCACGCGTGGGCATGCTGCTACAGGAAAGTAATCAGTGGAGTTCATTTAAATTCTTAAAGTTTTTCAATAGCAGTGTGGCTTTTTGGTTTTGTTTATTAATGAACAACACGTCAGCTCTTATTAACTGACCTGTTTTGCATTGCAGCTTGATCTACCGCTTCAACACCTTATACTGTCCAATCAGAAGCGAGAATTCACTGAAATAATCAGAAAATAAACGCAAGGAAATCTTAAGCTCATGAATCACGCTCAGGCTGTAATGAGTCCACTTCAGGTCTAGGGCACTTGATTGTTGTCGTTGTGCTACGCAAACTCATAACGGCTAGAATGAATTTTCAAATTACTTTGAATTTCCCTCTCCAGTCTTCTCGGTAACTGTATCTCAATCAGATTACGGTATCCGAAGCTGGCATGGGTTCCCTCTGGAGACATAATTTTTTTTGGACCAGCGAAGTCATGTTTGTTCTGTAAGGGAGTCAGGACATTCCAGTGTGTAAACTTGTAAATTCGTGTTGACTTGCAAAGTGGCTTTTGGACTGCGTAAACATTGCGTCAGGAAGAGTGTGCGTGTGTGTCTGCTCATGTGATTTATTTTTTTTTTTTTTTCAGGTCGAACACTAGCCAGTGCTATTCATTTACATACAACATATGCAAATTATATATCTTACACACATACTATATATATGCTTTATCTATCTATACATATAATAAAACTGTAAAGTTGGCGTGTAGGTACATTAGAGATATTTGTGAAAAAAGAATTTGGGGGGACATAAGATGAGTAATAGAACACATTAAGATGATTTTTGTGTTTGTCTGTTTGTTTGTGCACACATCACGTAAAAACCACAGAATGAATTTTAATGGGGTTTTTTCATGTCTATTAATCCGAGCTCGAGGTAACATATAGGCTTCGTTTCATCGCAATCGGCCCACGAGAAGAGAAGATATGCTACTTTGAAATTTAAAAGGAAAATGCTCTTGTATTATAAAAAAAACAAACAAACATTAATAATCTCAAAATTCAACAGATGGCGCTGTAAATTTTTTTAATACGCACCTATGAGTATGCAAATGAAATCTACTTAATAAACATGATCTCACACCTTCATTCCATTGTACTTCATTAGGTACGCCTTGCTAGTACTGAACCAGGTCCGGTCCAGTTCTGCTTTTGCCTTTAGAACTGCCTAAATTTTTCGTGCCATGGATTTAACAAGGTGCTGTGAACTTTCCTTAGAGTTTTTGGTCCATGTTGACAGCATCACGCAGTTGCTGCAGATTTGTCAGCTGCACGTCCATGGTGGGAATCTCCCGTTCCACCACTTGCCAAAGGGCCTCTACTGGATTGAGATCTGGTGACTGTGGAGGCCATTTAAGTACAATGAACTCATTGTTACAGTACAGTATGTTCAAAACAGTGTGAAATGATTTTATCCTTGTGGCATGATGCACTATCCTGCTGGGAGTAGGCATCAGAAAAATGTATACTCTCTGGTCATAAAGGGATGGACATGGTCAACAACAATACTCCGGTACTGATGTGACTCAACAGACCAGGCAACATTCTTTTTCTTCTGTTGTCCAATTTTGGATACCCTGTGCAAAATGTATCCTCAGGTCTTCTTCTGCTGTAGCCCTTCTGCCTCAAGGTTCGACATGCTGTTCATTCAGAGATGCTCTTCAGTCATTACGTCGGTTGTAACAAGATACTTGAGGTACTATTACATTTCTATCAGCTCTAACCGGTCTGGCCGTTCTGCTCTGCCCTCTGGAATCATTTTCGCCCAGAGAACTAGAACTTAATCTTCATGAAATTCCTAGTAAATTATTTGTTTTGGAAATACTAAGACCAGCCAGTCTGCCACGTTTTATGTCACTTGAATCAACCTTCATCCTCTTTCTGGTGCTCAGTTTGAACTTCAGAAAGCAGATCATCTTTAGAATGTCTAAATTTAACAACTTAGTTTCAACCCATCTACATTCGTGTACTAAAAAAAATAAACATACCCTCAGGGACAAAGTGTTCATCTAAAAAAAAAAAAAAAAAAAAAAAGTAAAAAAAATAGTGACTCCTCAGGTTTCGCAGATTTTCCTTCACAATGTTACAGTGTTAATTGATCTTTTCCTGGCCAAACCAATCAAAATTTTTTTCAATGTAGAATCAATTCACACTTTTTTTTAATTGTCTACTGTAGATAAACTTACAAATTTTAAATGGCGTTAAATGAAAACAAATACAAAAATATACAGCAGATTTATTAAAAAATAGAAACCGCTGCAAATACTCGCATTTTACAAGATTATCGCTTCTTTTTTTAATTATTATTATTTTTTATTCATGGGCATGTCCATGGGCAATCTTCTGCTTTACTGGAGTGTGGAGCAGAAGATTGGCAGGAAAAAAAGATTATTGCATTGTACGAGTCAAAAATCGCAATGTGCAAAAAAATTTTATTTTATTTAATTGACAGTCTAGCTTGGAGTTGCAGCTCAACGTTTTTTTTTGGTATATAAATTATGTACATGAAACTGCAGGAAACACTAAAGCTATAGATTTTCCACATCACATGATTGTGTAAAATGAAATTATCTCCCTCAGTCCAACTCCATACCATGTACCACACTTTTTTTTTTTTTTTAATGACGTTCATTTATGTATATGTTCCTTTTTTCTTTTTGTTATACCCGGCCTTGTTCTGTGCAGGAGATCAATTTGATGGATAAATCATAAGCTTTCCTTCAGAATTTATTCAGAAAAGTTATATATAGCCCAAAGCAATGCATTTCTATGTAATCTCCTACAATCACTGCTCTTTTGTTCGCATGAAGTTACTCTGCCATTAAGTGAAACCCTGATGTATTTGGGCAGATTATAAACCACAGAATCCACATGAAGTGCTAAGAAGTTGTGTGTGAAATATGAGACATGACATGATATTTTCATTGAGAACTCTTCATTGATACTACTGTGTTCAGAAAGTAGCACATGGACAGTTCCTTTTTCTAGTTCCTCATTTTTTCAGTGGCGATTGGAAGTTCTTTAAAAAAGAAAAAGGGGAAGCACCGTCTGCCAATTCCACAAAGCTGGGACTACAAGCCAGCGTACAGTAACTGTATCAGGAGAACTGAAATCACTTGGCTTTTGCTTTCTGACTGTTTTTCGGTAATTATCAGAGGATCGAAAATAAACGTCACGCTCAGTGTAAATAGTTCAACATCCCTTAGCAAGATTGACCTTCAGCAGATGCTTCTGGTGGAAATCTCGTTGGACATTTGACCACAGTTCTTGGAAGAACTGGTGGTGTTCAATTAAATAAATTTAAAAATAAATCAATAAAGAAATATGAACTCTGGCACAGACCTGACTTTCAAGCATGGTCCGCAAATTTCCAATAGAGTCGGTTTCTCCAAATTAAAGCTTCTATGCCTGAACTAACTTGGCCCTTATTGGAACATTAAACTTTGTTTACAATGCAACAGTTCCACAACAGCCCCAAATCTGAAATGATGCTTCCACCACCATGCTTTACGGAGCATTGTTGATGCAGCGTTCTTGGAGATGCCTGCCTTGTCCTCACTCCTCCAAGAATACCTCTGATACTTTTTAAACCTTTCCTGTAGAAGGCATTGTCTTTATCCATGTGGTCAGCTGCAGACTTTAGTCAAACTTGAAGGTGTGGATTTGAGAGCAAGGGCTTCTATCATGTGGTTTCTTTTGTTCTTCCTCACAATCTGAATAAATTTTATCTTGGGTCTTGGTAAAGTGGCCCAAACCCCCAAATGATTTGTACTTGCGTCCAGTTGTTTGAACCCATTTTAGAATCTTCACTTGACTCTTCTTGAATTGACTCCAAGAGACGTTCCGAGATTTTGCAAATCCTCTTTACCATCCGCTTTCTCAGATCTGCACAGAGCTTCTTGGACTTTCCCATTGTATGTTGTGTGTTAGTCAATCTAATGAGTGCTGTCAAACAAACCCTTTAGGCAATCATTATTTACTAAGAGTAAGTTGCAAAGCCTAGGGGTTGGCAAATTCAAAGACCTTTCATCAAAAACAAAGTAATCATCTATGCGGGTGTGTGTATAATAGTTTTGACCTTGTGTTGATACCAAAAATCCCAAAATAAATCAAACCTTATACTCCAAATTTTTTTTTCTATTGATGATGTATGTTGTGAAATCATTTAGTCTCAGAAAAATACCAGTTTAAGGAAATCACTGCAAGACCAGTATTGCCACGGCATTCATGTTAATGATGATTGTATAAAAAATAACTGCACCTGTAAGTACGAGATGTCCATCATGGTCACTACAACTCCAACGAATTCCAATACCATTCCAATACCATTTCAGTGGATGTGAGCTTATTGAGAGTCCCTCGCGGTACTGAATCTGTCTGTAAGGAGCCCACTAAAGCTGTGCATGTGCAGTCTTAATGAATTAGCATGTGTCATTTTCCTAAATTCAAATGATGAGGATTTCCCTCACTGTGCGTGTGGCTCAGGCTCAGAAACTCGCGTTGTTTCACGTTGATCACGTAACGCTTATGTAAAGTGTCGTAGTTTTACAGTATATTTCAGCCCACATCCTTTTATTTACTTATTTTAAACTGGGATTGTTATTTGAAATCCTATTTCATAACCTCTGGTAGGTTTATTTTTATATTGTCTTTGCAGAAGTGTGCCTTCCTTCCTCTGGTGTAGACAAGAATGGATTCCCTGGGACTGCAGTGCTTCCATTATTTTTAGTTGTACAGAATCGACTGCACTGTTAGACGAGCGAGATTTTGTTAAACCTTTCCTTCTGAATATGTTTTGTAGGAAGAACAGCGCTCCGTAGTAATGTTTTTTTTTTAATTATTAATCCTTATTACTGTATGATGGGATACTGTTTATGGGAAGGATTATAGTGTACAACGTGAAAGAAAAGCTGTTTGAGTAAAAGAAGGATCACTTTGATTCTTTAGAACAGAATAATGCCTTATGTATGGAATCGGAAACATGCTGGTAAAGGAAGTTAATCAATTACAGGCTGGTGCGATCCAGTTAACGCACCAAAGTTGATCATTTTCCAGTAACTACACATTCATGTTACAAAGTTCTTTTGAAACACGTTAATATGCCAACAATAACACTTTTTAAATGTTTTAAAACACAATGCTTTTTATCTGTTGATACAGTAGTGACATTATTTTTATGAATATTATTCTAGCCCTTATCGTTGCTCCTGCTGTAATTCTTTAACCCTAAGAAATCCCCTTTCAGGCAAAATACCGGAAGGCAGTTGGCGAAGTGGTAATCCACACCTTTCTCTTTTTTCAGTCCCCCTCAGTCCCCCCACCAGCTTCCTCCCTGTCCATTCTTCTTCTCCTCTCTTGTTTTGATTGTCCCAGTATAGAGTTCTTAGCAATAATATTGCAGCGTCACGAATAAGAGCAGCTGCTTCCATGTGCATATACAAACATGCCCTCTTTTTATTCCTACTTACACACCGAGCACACGCCCTGTTTTGTTTTGTGTTTTTTTTTTTTCTTCTTTCAGTCGGGTGCGTGACGTTCCCATCCCCATGCTTGCACCGGTATAATCCAGTTATATACCCTTCTTGTAGGAGCTGTAATTTGAAATCATTACTCTAAGTTTTAATTGGCAGTTTTGTTTGTTGTGGCTAGACGTGCTGTTTATTGTGTTTTTCTCAAAGGGTTGTGTTTCGTTTCATTTAGTTTATACTGTAGTGTTGTTTTGTCTTAGTGTTCGATTCTTCATCATAACTTGTTGTGTTTTTGTTTGAGTTGAATTATTTTTTTTTGTCTGAGTTCTGTCTTGTTTTGTCTGACAGTCATTATATTTTGTTGCCATAAATTGTTGTATCTTGTCGACGAGTTTGATGTTTTGCTTTAGGGTTGAATTTGTCTTTTTGTGTTTTATTAAAATTTGTTGGTGTAGTTTGTTTTATACTGTTAATTTTGTTTTTTTTTAATGTTTGTTTGTTTGTTTGTTTTTCCATTGGGAGTGGAAATTGTTTATTTATTTATTTCCCAAGGTTGAATTTGGCATCTTTTTCGAAAACTGAGAGTTAAATTTGTGGTTATTTCTGGTATTTCTGTAAGAGGGTTGACTTGAGGCTTTGTCTGAGGGTTGATTTGAAATTTTATTTATTTATTTGAATTATTATTTAACCGAAAATTAATATTGTTGCTGTAGATAGTTGTTTCATTTTGTTATTGTTTGCTGTAAGCTTTGATTTGAGGGGTGAAATTGTTGGCGTGTAGTGTTACATTGTTGAATATTGTTGTTTGTTGTTGAAGTTTGTTGTTGTTATATAACCGATGTTTTGTTTGAGGTTTGAACTGGTTGTTTTGTTTTAATGTTTACAAATAACATTTTATCAAAGAGCTAGGTTTTTTTGTTGTGATATCATGTTGTTTTTGTGTGCTGTGGTGTCTGGCAGACCGTATGAGTGCTGTGGGTGGTGAAGTGGGGCCCTCTTTGTATTGGACTTGTTTGTTTTTCTCATCCCATGGGTCTTTGATTAGTTTGGGATTTGCCCGCATGAGCGGTGATGCCCTGGGTGTTCTGGTCCCTTTCTTTCATGGCAGGCATTGATTTTTTAATTTTTATGATGATTTGTGCTGCATTGGCTTTTCTGTGGATTGGACCAGACAGACTGGCCATTAATAAGCCTTGGGTGCCCACAATCCTGTCTCCAGGTTACTGGTGTATACACAGTGGTACCTCGGCATACGAACGCCCCGCCTCACAAATTGGACGTTTGCGCCTATTTGCATATCCGGGGGGCCGTTTGAAACTTGTTTGCGTCAGTGTAAAAGCCAAGTGAAGTTAGTTTACATATTCTTCTGTGCTGTTTTTGCATTTTGTGCAAGATTTAGTGAGAACATGGCACCAAGGACAGAGCCAGAGCCATTTTCAGTTTCGTTTTTTAAAAGCAGCCAGTGACAAGAGGAATCATAAAGTAAGTGAGGGTAATTTATTTTCATGTTTTTTCAAAATTTTTATTTGTTTTTAGATGGATAAATATGATTATAGTGTTGGAAATGGGTAATATTGGTAATAATTTTGGGTGGCTGGAATGGATTATCTGCAGTTACATTAATTCCTATGAGAAAATGTGTTTCACAATACAAAATTTCGCCTTAGGAACTTAAATTTGCATGCCGAGGTACCGCGGTAATTGGTAATCAGTACGTAATCAATGTGGTGTTTTGTCTGATTGTCGACAAATTTGTTGTGGCTTTTCAAATTTGTTGTATTTTATTTCAGAGCGGTTTATTAGGTGTTTAAGTAATGAAATGTTTAATGTTTACATCAAAATTTTCTGCGTTTTATCTAAAATGTTGCTGCTGTTTCTATATTTTGACTGAGATGAGAGAAAAAAAAAGTTTTAGTTTGTGGTACGCTGTGGTGTTTTTTTCTGAGACTATTATGGTTTGTTTATTATAAACTACTTATTTAGTTTTCATAGGGTTTTTGTTGTGGTTTGTGGTGTTTTGTCTGATGGTTGAGGTTTATGTTTTGAACAAGACTATTTGTTGTTGTGTGCTCTTGTGTTTCGTCTGAGGGATGTATTTGCTGCTGTGTTTTGGATTTCTTGCAATTAGTTAATCAAGGGTGTTTATTTATTTCATTATTATTATTCTTTCATTAATTAATAAATTTATTCATTATATTTTGTCTGAAGGTGTCCAGCCGTCGCCTCGCAGGTTGATTTCTTTCATGCTCTGCGTTCTGTATGTATGGTAGTGTTCGGTTCCTTTTGGTAGATCCGCTGTCATTAACATGATCCGGTAACTACACAGTCATGTGATGTGACTTACCCCAAATAAAGGTGTGTGTGTGTGTGTGTATGAGTATGTGTGTGTACACACATCAATGCGTCTTGCTTGTTGTTGATCCCTGGATACGTGTACACAAACACAGACAGTCACATTGTTTCTCAGATCTGACCGTCCAACATGTCTGGAACATCTTCCTTGTCTTCAGTTTTTGGCTCCTTTCATTTCGCTGCTCACTTTCATCTCGAACGTCACTGAAGCAGCACAAGTAAGCGCTTTGTGGATTCTGCGGAAGTAGGCGGCGGTGTGCGCGGAGGCCGTTTTCCCAGATGAATGCCGTTTTCTAAATGGGAATTTAAAAAATTAGAATCGGTCTGTTCCCTCTAGTGGACAACATGGGGTTGACAATGAAAAATCGCTCCTAATGTAACCTACAGCAGGGTCATCAGTTACACGCCGGACAGTTTCCTGCTTCCACAGGAAGGTGAGTGATTCAGCTCGGCAGATAAACAGTAGAGTTATACTATAAAGATTAACTTAATAATCTTTAATCTGATTTTAAAATCAAACAATTTTAATATTGCATTATATACAATAGAACACAGACACACACACACGCACACAAACACTGCCCTTTATAGGGATGAGTCTAAAGGGCTCGAGGTTTCAGCCGC
>JAOTRS010034109.1:0-10212 GCA_028565755.1 Dinotopterus cunningtoni
CAAAACATCTAACATGGGTTGTCCCTCTGATGAACTCATTCTTGATCCTATCCATCCTTGTCACTCCCAAGGAGAACTTTTGTGTTCTTATTAGCTCAGTCAAACAGACTTCTGCATAGACACTTAATCTATATAGCGTCTATATCTTGCTTTATCTTACAGGGTCACGGGGTGCCTGAAGCCTGTCCCAGAAAACTTAACACATGAGGCAGGGTAGAGCCTGGACTGGGGCGCAGCTCATCATACACACACTCATGCGCTCATTACAGGCAAATTGGGAACACATAATCTGCATGTTTTGGGACTGTGGGGGGAAACCGGAGCACCTGGAGGAAACCCATCCAGCACAGGGAGGATATGAACACACCATGGACACAGATATGCGACAGTGCTGACCACTAAGCCACTATGCCACCAGGAAAAGTATCCATTATTCTAACATGCTGTTGTACCATGGTATGTTTTTAATGCCAGCATTACATGCAACACTAGCCAGTGTTGCACATTATAACAAGCTGTTGCATTCTCAAATCTGATTGGTCAGAGGTTTTTAATTCCTATTACAACCTGACTCAATAGTACAATCTGTTATTTAAATGATTATTTAATTGATGAACGCGCTGATTTTAATAACTTAATCATTTCTATGGTAATGGCTAATTTTTGAACATTTACAGCATATTGTAATATATACAATTCTACATAATCCAAGAATAATAATCAACACATTTAAAAACATATTCGTATTTAACAAAAAATAATTGTTCATACGGTGATGTGGTGACAACGTCTCATGTGAACAGTCAATAAGTTTTTCTCACAGGAGAGGCTTTGAGGTCAGCGGAATTGTTATTTTCAGCAGAAGATGATAAGCAGTGCTTTTTCGTCTTATTAACATAAGATAGGGAGAGAGAGAACAAAAAAGAAGATGAGGTTAAGGAGTGAATATAATTTGCTAGAGAGAATATAACCACCATCACAAACCAATAGATCTCCCATCACTTCTCATTCAAGTGAGTTGGATTTGTGTTTGGTGTCTGACTGTCACTTTAGCTAAGAAAGCAAAAAAAAAAAAAAAAAAGCATCTCTCCTACCGCTATATGAAGGGTTGCTACAAATGCTACGGCTTACCGTTTCTACTTTTTCCCGTCCTGTCAAAAACGCCAAGCTTTGCATTACACCCTTGCGTTTCCCCTCGGGTAGTTTACTGTCACCATTCTCCTAAGTGTCTTCAAATTTTTCAAACTGTTATTTTTAACACTAGAGAGTAAAGGCACACTGTCAAGCTCTAACTGTACACCTACATGACCAACCACCTCCTCCACATCTCCATCTGGAGTGAAGAAACACTTCAAAAAATAGCACATGCACGGACATGTGCACCCACATACACACAGTCTCTCAGTAGCGAAGTCATCACCTCATTGTTCTCAATGCCATACCAAGCTGCAGCGGTCAACTATTCGGTTAGGTAACCCTGCTAGAACGAGGCTATTCAGCTGAAACATACTGTGCTCCAATTTTAAATGGCCAGGCTACAGCCATTAAATGGATTTTCACATTCCAACCACAACTGAAATAACTCCCTTTACTGATCTGGACCTACATAAGAAAACACCATGCTGAACTTGGACAGCTGAACAGCAAAAGCAAAAATAAGATTTTGAACATGTATATAAATGTTATCTTCTCTTCAAAAGTGAAATAGTTTATTTGGCTACACTCAGAGCCTGAAATAACACTGGTTACAGATGTTGCATCCTGAATAGCTCATTGTGCATGTGTGCACGAATGCCAAGATACTGCAACAAGGTTTTGTAGTGATGTATAACTGTATTCAGACTCAAAACTGCTGTCAAACAACAATTAATTATTAAGAAAGTGTGCATGACTGTGCAAGGTATCCCAGTATAATGTGATGTTCATTACAGTCACAATAACTGCAAGTTTCCTGGTCCTGGTGCCCAAAGTTTGTGCCAATGTGTTTGTGTTAACTGTTTGCCCAAACATGGTACTATTCATAACGAGCAAACATCTCCACCCTGGTCTTTTTAGTCCAAAAGAATATTGTTTCAGAACAGATATTCGCTTCTCTGAGGTCATGGTTGATATCCTTCCTTTTTGCTACAGCACATTTCTGAATACTTTAGAACAACAAACTGGTAGACTATTGAGGTAGTCACACTTCTTGATAATGAACGTATCTTGTGCATTTCTTGAGTAAATCCTCACTTCTAATTACCCTCTAATGATTGTAGAAGTAGGACGAGTATTTTCCCCACCTAGTTTCTAAATGTTACATAGGTCACTTTCTTGGGAAAGAAATAATGACCAAACTGCTTTATGTTGTATATGCACTTATTAGGGGTCATTCAAGATTTTTGATTATGCAGCACCAAAGAATACATTTATGAGATTTAAAACTATGTTTAGTTCTCTACATAATCCCCTGCTATATTAAAGCACTTACTTCAGCTTTTTATTAGTGCTTGGATACAATCCAGGTAGAAAGTTTTCTTAGTACCTCTTCTGAAACATTGGCCTCCCAGAAACTCCTTTAATGGCCCAAACATCACTTATAGTGGTGGCACTATTATCTATGGCAGTGGTGGCTCAATCAGGCTGTAGGTTACTACAGTTTGTTACTGATTGAAAGGCCGGGGTTCGAGCCCCAGCACCGCCAAGTTGCCACTGTTGAGTACTGTATATGTGACAAATAATTGAACCATTATTATTACCATCATCATTAGCCTACAGGACTGCATGTGAGATGTGACAATAACTCCCAGCTGAATTCCGTAATGTGCAAGTGGTACTGTGACCACTAGAAGGTCGTACATCGTCCTGCAAAAAACAGAACGCATTTGGTGATCAAACCAGGGTGTTTTTCTTGAGCCCATTAGGCCATTTCATAGAACCCAACAACAGTATTCACTGTTCATTCTGACACCATGGGGTAGAACATCCACATGAATGGTGTTATGGTTGTGCCAAAAAATACTGATCAAAAACTTCACCTGCACATGCAATTGCTCAGAATTTTCCTGGCGTTTTATGTCGGAATGTTCCTTGAACACACTGCGGATTAGCAATCTTCTGTGCTGGGCAAAGGCAGAGAGCTCTCTCAGTACCCAAAGTGCACTCAACTCCTGGAAATACAGGTGTACGTCTATAATTGTGTGTGCAGTTCCCCTGGACCGATCTGTGTCTTCCGTAGGTTAATGACACAGTTATCCATCCAGTCAATGATAAGTTATCCATCGATTTTCGAGGATTAGATGCTCCTGCTGGGATCGAGACTGCCCTTCCTGGTTTAGATATACTGCAGACTAGGCAGCACTGGCCTAGTGATCTGTTCAGCAGACCACAAAACATTTACATTTAGGCATTTGGCAGATGCTCTTAGCCAAAACGACTTACAAAATCTTCCCTTTGAAAAAAAAAACCCTCTGCAGCACTACAGTTACTGTATGATGGTATTCCCAGTGATGATGCTCTTTATAGTACCAGTTACAAGATAGTTAAGGTTCTGTAGAACTTCCTTAGTTATTAGTGGTGGTAAAGACGCTGTTTCGCCTTACATAATGATGTCATGGACACGTCACACTTTGACAGGTCCACAATGTAGTTCAGAAAGGAATTATATGAAGTTGATCACTCTTTTAACTGGGGTCCCTTTGATTGAGAAGTGAATGCCATCTGTTGTTCCTTCTGAAGCCCACAACAACTTCCTTAAAATCATGGTTGTATTTCACGCACAGCTTCAAGAACAGCTACAGTTACTTTGTGACATGCTAATATGTGGCAAGCTCTATGGACTCCACTCCTGGAGCCCTTTTTCCAGATTTCAGATACTGTACAACATGTCTTATATCTGCTGCTTACTTTTTTATTTGTCTGGAAAGGTCTCTTGCCTCATTATGGAACTTCTGTATTGCCTGGCATTTATAAACTACTAACAATCAGTTTAGACTAAGGAGCTTGGGAAGATTAGCTCTAAACAAAGATTCAAATCTGCTATGCAAACATGTGTGCCAGCAAGTTAATGCAGAAGGTGTTAGACCCAGACAAAGCATCAGTAATACCAATTCAATGCCAAGGAATTGGACATAATTAATTATCATTGTTTTCCAAGAGGTTCACGCATGTCTGCTGAACTAAGTGTTTCAGGTACAGAAACCCTGACAATTTGTCATGAGTGAATACCCAATCTAATTCAAAATTCTACAGTAGCTGAGAATATCTGACTCAGAAGTGTTATTGAGAAAGCACCATCGCCTACCTGCCCAAGAGATTCAGACTGTGGCTTAGTGTTGGCTTGAGTAAACTGAGGTCTTGTTCAGCAACATTTTTTGGTAAAACAACAACAAAAAACAACACGTTGAATCAGATTTTTGCAAATCCAATCTGAACCACATCCAAAGTTTCAGATTAGGAATTTAATCTGAAATCAGTTTCAGATTAGATTCCCAAAGATGTAGGTCAGTCTGGATGCTCTACCCACTTAAATACGATTTCAAACTTTGGACACAATCTCTCTGAGATGCAGAATCCTCTGGGGTGCAGAACAAAGAATGTCAAGGGAGAAAGTGCCATAAAGCCCCTGAAAATGACTTTGAGTGCTTAGCACTTTGCCCTCTAACTAACTTGCTTGCAAACACTGACCAGCCCCTGTACTTGGCGAGTTTCATTTCAAAGGCCTTATCAAAGCAATCTTCCCTGGAAACTCCAAGGATGACTTGCCAAATGGATTCAGACCATAGTGAGGTGGTGAATGATCTCAATATTGGGAATGTGTTGTGTTACAAGAACATGAACTACTTCTCCAGATCTAGCTATAGGTGCCATTCTTTTGCAGAGATCAACATTCCGGCATATGTTCTTACTAAGGGTACTGGCTGTTCTCCAGCTCTGACAAAGCTGATGCCATTTTTGCTGGAGCAGGACTGCTTTTTTCTCTCAACTTCTCTCAACCCCCATAAAAAAATCCCTTAACAATAATGAGTGTTATAAAAGTGTCTTTTATTACATGCGTAATATCATAGTCAAGTGATGACATTGCTGCATACCTTTGTCTTTGGCCTATTTCTAATTTTTTTTCTAAAGTGGGCAGCTAATTGTTTTGATCTTAGATGTTTTTAATACAAGCATCAGGACCTCACCCACCCCGGTTTCTAATCAAGACTAAAACACTTCACCTTGGGTGGGTAGACTGGCTGTATATACTCCCTGGCCTAAAAATAGTCAGGAGGTCACCATTTCAGAAGAGTCAAATTATTGGGTTGCATCAGACAAAGAAATTAAATAAGGGATTTGAAATTACTGGAACTGGGTCAAGAACCCTTCAACAAATGATCAAAACCTGGAAAGATAGTTCTGAACCGTCAACTTTGGGGAAGAAAAGTGATAAACACTTGAAGTTGCATGGTAAATCACCTACGTAAAACTATGGCTATGTTTAATATTTCAATTTGCACACAATATGATGAGAACTAAACAGCTGTGTGGCCAAAAGAAAAACATTTGTTAGTGAGACTAATCAGAAAAAAAGACTTCAACTTGCTAGGAAGCATAAAGATTGGACTTTGAAACAATGGAAAAAGGTCATGTGGTCTAACGAGTACTGTACTATTCCAATGGAAGTGATGCAACCATCATGTATACTGTACTGTATAAGCCTCTGGTGTTATGATCTAGGGTTGCTTCAGTTGGTCAGATTTAGACTCAGCATCACTATGTGACAATACCCTACTGAGACCCGGACTCTAGTGTTATGTACATTGCAATATATACTCCCTGCTTCACTTTATTCATAACTGATAACTACCGTATAAATGTAATCAATGTCTGCATGTACGGAATGGAATCTTCCCAGATGGCACAGGCATATTACATTTCCAAATTGTGAAAGAGTGTTTCTGGGAGCATTGTCACACACGAATTGGCCAACACTTTGTGTACCATAATCAAAGCTTGCGAAAGATAAAATCATACAGTCGGGCTGCTAGTAGGAAGACCAGAGGTGATGCCCACTTAGCAACCTTACTCCCCATCTCGTACAACTGGGAGGCAGACCTTCCTATTCCAGACCCCTGCCATGCTTACAAACTTGAATCATGGCACCAGTGGAGGGAACTGACCCACACGGTGACATGAAAAATGCACCATGCATATGAATGATAAAAAAACAAAAACATTATTCTGAATTATTTTTTTTCCACACTCCTGTGGCAAGATGTTGCCCTGGTTGTCTGCCCATGTCGCCCAAACCATACTGCTTGCGATTTTACTGAATTACTTACACCACTTTACTTATGATAAGCAAGCCTTAAAGTTTACATATTTAAATGCACTCTTAAAACAGAGGAGTTGAGTACTGAAATTGCACTTTTTTCATCAAAGCTTTCTTCATGCTAAGATGTCTATGTTACACAATACATTACTTCCTACACATAAGTGTTGTGTTCCACTGGAAAATGAACAGTGCAGAAAAGGGCTATAAATCTTTTAGTACCTCAGGTAGCAGTTTTAAAATTGTCCCTTTCAAGCTTAGCACTTTTCCAGGTAGTTCCTCACTGTCCAACAGCAACAGCTACTGTAGCAGGTCTACATCTGTTCATCTCGTTCAAGGACATTCTTATGGTTAAAGAATAAAAATGAATAAATGAATTGGTTTAGAGGAAACACATGATGCAAAATTTAATTTTCATTTATTTTTAGACATTTAGATGGGTCTCCAGTGTGTGTGTGTGTGTGTGTGTACAAACAAAAAGTGTAAGGAAAAAAAAATTACCAGTTTTTTTCCATGTTTCTACTGTCTAGGGTTTACCCAAGGAAATTAGATTTCCTCCCTATTGTGAGCTCATATAAGAAGATACCCTACCCCGACTTCTTCCTCATCTTTGCTCTTCTCTGGGGCATAGCTCATTAGTAGTTCTTTTATATAGACACTGAAAATACATTTTTGGAGGGGGAGTCAAACACAGGGACTTTGAGGTATGAAAAATTAAATATCAAAGGTGTATTTCTGCCAGCCCATTTGATTAATTCTGATTAATTTTACTGATTAATAACCCGTGTTATCTTGTTGAAGGAAAAATATGGGAGCTATTAGATTTATATAAAGGATTGTTACAAACCAACGATTTCTTGTAAGAGTTATGAATCAAGACTGTGCACTATCTATTTTGCTTTTATAAGGAAAAATAATAAGGAGAGAGAGAGAGAGAGAGAGAGAGAGAGAGAGAGAGAGAGAGAAGCTCTGAACTGAAATAATGCCAAAACTCACAATCAGCTCAGGATTCATTAGAGAACTCTATTAATTAATGATCAGCTTCATTCCCTATCCAAAGTCCTCAATGTTTGCCAAATGTGGCCTAACTACCAGTGGATATAACCTCTAAAACCCCCTCAGTCTCCCCCTCTGCCACCCACAGAGGACATCTGTCATAGAGATGACCTTTAAGTACATGGATATGGATTTAATTGGGCTGCTGCCTTGTTTGGCTCGAGGGCACAATTACATCCTAGTCATCTCGCATTATGACACCCACGACCTGGTATTTTTAACCTCATGAATCATCTCCACAATATTTCATGAGAACTGTTGCATTGCAAATCTGACAAAAAAAGGAATTAAAAGTAGAATTTTCAGTAGGCCCTCCAACACATTTGGAAGACCAGTCATTTTGTTCCGACTTGAAGATTTGCTTGTCACTGGGTTGTTGTAATGAAGGATTATTCCTTTTATATGGAAACATGAATGCAGAGTATTTTAACTAACCATAAGTGAGTGATCCTTAAAGTCTAGTTATGTGCCTTATAACCAGATAACCTTGCAATTTCCAGCACATGAGTGTGCCACAATGCTGGGGGCACACACTGGGAACAAACTGTTGATGTTGTTTATCTCGGACAGATTTCAGACCTACTCCATATCACCATAGAAACTGCTGTCAGGTCCCTTTTTACCATTCATGTCATAGGTCCCCTCCGAAAGCATGGTTATTGATTTATTCATCTGGCAGCAGCCCAAATTTAGCACTGATAAAATCAAGCTAAGAGACAAGACTGCATCGATCATATGCTTTTGGTATTGCAGTGTATGTTCTCACGAAGGAAAATCTGTTTGAAACATTGCATTAAATGTTCCCTTATGAAGATGCATTAATGATGGCATATGTGACCCCGACCATGTCTGTGAAAACACAGCTAAAGTAAATGAGGTTTTTTCAACTGGGGCAGAAAGATTGTAGACCATGCATCTTTAATGAAAACGGCCAAAATCTAGTGCACAAGTTGGAACAGACTCATGAAAATCTGATATTGCTTTTGTATTGTGATTCATTAGAATAAAACAAACTAAAATTCTAATTAAACTGGCATGGACAAATTAGTTGATACCCCTAAAACAGATTGTTAACCTAAACTGTGTCCTGTAATAAGTATCACATGTGCCTTTAATTTTGCAATCAGTTAGTCAGCCTATTTAAATGCTGAAAAGTAGTCATTCTGTTGTTTGCAATCATGGTGTGTACCACCACTGACCATGGACCAGAGAAAGCAAAGGACAAAGTTGTCTCGGGAGATTAGAAAGAAAATGATTGACAAGCAAGTTAAATGGAAAGGCTATAAGACCATCCCCAAGCAGTTTAATATTCCTCTGACTGCAGCTGCAAATATTATTAAGAAGTTCTAGGTTTCTGAGACTGTAGCCAACCTCCTTAGATGTGGCCACAAGAGGAAAGTTGATGTTGAATTGAAGAGAATCATAATACCAATGGTAACCAAAGAGCCAAGGACAACTTCCAAAAAGATTCAAGGTGAACTCCAAGATCAAAGTACATCAGTGTCAGACTGCACTTTCCATCAATGTATGAGATAAAAAAAAAGTGGACTCAATGGAAGACAAACTAGGAGGACTCCACTACTGAAAGCAATAGACTGGAACTTGACAAAATGCATACTGACAAGGCACTGTGCTTCTTGAAGAATGCCCTCTGGAGAGATGAAACTACTGTAAATGGGGGCTTTTTGGAAAGTCACATCAGCTGCATGTTCACAGGCGCAAATTAAGCTTTTAAAGAAAAGAACGCTGTCCCTACCATGAAACATGGATGGAGGTAACAGTCCTGGGGCTGCACTGCGGCATCTGGCACAGGTGTCTTGAATCTCTGCATTGAGCAATGATGTATCAAGACTGTCAATGAATTCTGGAGCGAAACACTGCTTGGTCTCAGTTGCAGGTAATGAGTCCTTGAACACAGTTCAAAACACCCAAGAACTTGGACAGCAGCCTTTCAGTCCATACCAAACCAATTTCCTCTAAGCTGACAGTTTGTGTCTTCTTCCAGACTTTGGCAGATGAAATAGCTTAGAAATGGCTGCAAGAGGCATTGATTGCTAAACGCTGTAGATCTTCCATCCAGATTCTCAGATCTGCATGGAGCTCCTTGGACTGTCTCATTGTATTGTGTGTTGGTCAATCCACTAAGTGCTGTTGAACAAACTCTTTTTATGTTGGTACAACAAATCATGATCACTAAGAATAAGTTGAGAGGCTCTAAGTTTGGCCAAATATACAATTTTAAGGCTTTCACCACTACTGAGTTATTAATTAGGTGGGTATATACACTACTCACAATAAGTTAGGGATATTGTGAGCGACTTAGTGGATGTCATACATACGGTGTTTGTTTCACTTCAGACATTTTTGGGATAGGGAGGCAATTGTATTGGGGTGATAGACACACCTAATTTTGTGTTTTCCATTTAATGGTCTCATTGTGTACACGTATGCCTTATATTGGGGCCAATCCCAAAAGACAACCTTTTTCAATGTGGCATAAATTTTAACATTCTGTGGGTATAAAAAGCTGGTATTGTCAGTAAGTCATTCCAAGTTCATCATTCAAACAGCCATGAGCAGCGCCACTTGGCCATGGCGCGCCTTCAGGTTGGTGGCAGGCAGTCAGATGTTGCTCGTGAACCCTAGGTGTGTCTCAAAGTGTCATCAGCAGACTTGCATCAAGTCACAGAACTACTGGCAGAGTTTATGACAGACCCAGGAGTGGAGTCCCACGAGTGACAGACCGCAACGATGACCAGTACCTAAGGACCTATGCACTGAGACATAGTTATGCAACTGCCACACAGCTGCAGGCCCGTTTACGAGATGCGAGGGGTACTAGGGTTTCCAGACAAACCATTCGC
>JAOTRS010034166.1:0-10211 GCA_028565755.1 Dinotopterus cunningtoni
CATATTTTTATATTGTTCTAACACAGCCACCAAATGGACAATCCCTGCGTCAAATTCTGTTATCTTCTGGGACAAACCGGGGTGGGGGGGGGGGGGGGGGGGGGAAAAAGACACACATGGAGAAAGCCAAAATATGTCAAGGGACGTAATCCTATTCCTTAGAGAGGATAAGCGAACATACAGTACCAGAATCCACATATCGCACATGTCATGATGTGTCTGTCACCACATTCTGAGAAAGCTCAAGCTTTGGAATATCTGCATTCTGATTGATTAATGCATTTACTTGATTAATGCATGATACATGATTAATGATTAATGTACTTACTAACATGATATTTACTGATACTTACAGTATACATGATTTTCTACAATTCTACAATTAAGTATTTTCCAACTTTGGGCACTCTCACACAATACTGTTTCTCATTCTCTATACTGCTTATCCTGTACACGGTCAAACACTTACTCAGTCTTTGTGGCAAGGCCACAGTGCTAACCATGACACCACCATGCCAACTACAATAAGGTTTCCTTAAGAGTTATTTGCATTTTTATGAAGTTCTATACAGTTCTTCATATAAGAATATTTACTGTAAGATGCTGGATGAACCATTTTTTCCCCTCCAACTTACAATGCAAATAAATGCTCTATGATCAGCAAGTCATTTCCTATTTTAATATAACAGCAATAGAACTTATGGATAACAGAATATAAGCTATACTCTACTCATTATTTTGTGTTTAAGCATATTTTATCCAAACGCTTCCAACAATGCATTGTGTTTGTTTCCTGCAGCAGTTCTCATGGAACCCTCTAAATGTGATGCTAGTCACCATGGCACTGAGTCTTATCTCTAACTTTAATACAAACAGCTGTAATTACAGTATGAATATAAATAATGAGCAATGTGACACAAACTTCCCTGCACATCTTATATCAAGGGCTAATTTGCTGTGACATGATATGACCTACCGTAAACAGAAGTCTGATGACGTGATGAAACTGGAAAGTGATGTTAAATCATGGGTTCTTAAACCACTGAGATCTTTATAATCTCAGCATGGATTTATTTTATAAACATAGTTCATGCATTAGATCTTTCATATCATATTTATTTTTTTACTGTGGCCATTAGAGCTTGAATTATTTTTTTGAATTATTGAAGTGTTTTGGCAGTGACAATTTAATACTTTTGCTTAGGTTCACCACCACAATGAACATTTGTACAGTTCGAATTAAATTAAATTCGATTTCAATTTTATTTATTTAGCGTTTTTAACAATGGTTATTGTCTTAAAGTAGATGCTCCTCCATGCCCACAAACATTATTGGACAAACTAACCTAATCATAAATATCAGAATTACTTTCCTTACTTGGATGCACCACCTAGAACCCATGGACATTATTAAATGCTGAGTTTCCTGCCTTGTTATGCTTTGTCTGGTCTTTACTGCAGCCTCCTTCAGTTCCTGCTTGTTTGTGCACCTTTCTGCCTTCACTTTTGTCTTCATTCAATATAAATCAGCTCAGTTGGGTGGAGGTCAGGTGAATGACGTTGCCCTTTAAGAAGATCCCATTTCTTTGCCTTGAGTTGCTTTAGTTTTTGTGTCATTGGTTCATCGGTTTTGCTGCATTTTATTGAATCTTTTTTTGATTGAATCGAGTATTAAGACAAAAGTGAAATTCATTCTCAATTTCTTTAAAATAAGGCCAATCAAGATAATAAGATTAATTTGTTCTTTTATGGCCCAATACATGCCTGCTTGATTGCTTCCTGAAGATCTTGTACAGAAATTTGCCACAAAAGTTTGCAATTCATATAAGAAATTCACAAGTTTCTGCCATTTTTGTGCACAAGTGGACATGCACTTTACGTCACACAGTAAAGTAGGTGAGAACTAATTAGTCTCATCACCCGTTTTGTGCACAGGGGGAATTAAAATACATGACATATGCTGTCTTAATAGTTTTTATTCACCCCTGCATAGCTCTATACACTTCCAAATCAGTCCTGCTATTTTTGCCAGCAGTCCCATCATCAATTAACACCTGCGACCTGGTATTATAGGCAGCTATACTTGTGCATGTCCATGCCATAACACTGCCTCCAATACTTTTAAGGGGTTAGAGAGTTAATGCATCGGATTAGACAAAGGTTTTCCATGAGTGGTGATAATGGTAGATGTTTAACTATATGTATCACTCCGTGTCCCAGGTGCCAACTGTCGTTCGCAGCATGGGTGAAAGTAGTTTGTTGCAGTTTGCCATACTAAGGAGAGTGCAGCTATACACCCAAACAACAACAACATTTTGTCTACTTAACAGTTGCTTCTTAGCTGTTCCGAAGTCAAGCTACAAAGCTAAATAGCTTCTAACACAAGGCTGTACACCTTACATAACGCACTAGCTTTCCAATTCCGCCAGTTGTGGAAGGATATGAATTAGCAGAATAAAGTACCTGTTAAATAAACAAAACAAATCATTATCTGTTGATATTAAATATTGTTTTTGGAACGGTTGTATAAAACATGCCTCAAGCTGACGACCACATCGAAGCCGTGCTGATAACCAGCACAACAGCACTCCCTCTTACATGGTATTTGTTTTTTAAAACACAGACGTGATTTATCGAGCTAGATATTAAGTAGTATGCAAGAGGAAGGGTGACTTCATCATACTATATATACTTGGTATACTCTTAAACAGTCCACCAAATTACCAAGAGGAAAAATAAAATAGCAACTTACAGTATTTTTTAACTTACAGTTAATTTATTTCTTATATTATGTGAAATTGTCTACGGCTATAGTATTATATAGTATTTTGTAATTAACTCAATCACTGAACTCCCTCAACACCCATGCACATGGTGTGCTGTGTGTGAAGGCCATGTGCTTAAAGAGGTTTCTCTATTCTTGGGATTGATTACTGCACAACGAAAAAAACGTGATACGTAAACAAAAAGCTAATGTTAACTCTGGGACATCAGTGAAATCACTGGAGCAGTAATACCTCATTTTCTTTCTCCCTGATCCAGCCGGTTACGTAAGACTGCAATTTTTTTAAATGGCTCCATTCTGGGTCTTTACATCATTTTACTTGCCTCTTATTATGTACTAGGCTTCTGTCCAGCATCTAAACATCTCCATGTGTAGGAGGAAAGGGTATTCAAAAGGTAGAAAGCATTCCCTGCAGAACAAAGCAAGGCAGGCTGATTTCCATGGCCATTCCACAATAAACAGAAATGTGTAAAGGTTTGATAGGTAAAGTTCATCACTTTGTAATGAGATATTAATGGCTGAAACAAAGTACAGTAATGGCAGAATGATTCATAAAGTTCAGTTTTAACAGCTGTCAAAGAAATAAAAAATCAGTATTATTCATTCTTTCCATTTGGGATTAAATAGGTCTGCTTTCATTTTAAATTAATGTCTAGCTCTGCTATTCAAACTTTATAAACATTCAGAGATTGTCTATTATTAGCTGAATGTATTTTAGCAGTATGGACACACAGACACACACATGCACACTCAAAAATATTAAACTGTCGCTTCCCATGTTCCCAATGTGGGAGCCTGAAGGAACAATTTGGTGTGTATCTGTTACACGGTAATGTGGACGCAGCATCTACACTGAAAATAAATTGGATTAACATATCAAAGATAACGTGAATAATGGTATATACCATTGGTATATATTATTAAATAATGGTAAAAAACTTTTTCAATTTATGAGGGGTGTTCAAGTCAACACAGGACTTTCTTGTGAATGAAGGCATTATTTGCGGAATGCATAATCACTGCACAGAACAGTGATAAGACTCATAACTGCAGTGAAACATTCGAACGGTGCAAACGTTTTAAAGAAGGCCGTACGTCCGTGGATGATGATCCTAGTGAGGTGACTCAGAGCCCAGACTCGTTCTTGTGATCATTGAGGTCATAAACACTGTGGATAACTCTCCGATCACCTACCCAGATCCTCAAACAATCTAAGCAACCACTGCCTGAAAATTGTATTACATTTTTTTTTTTAATTTAGGCATTAACCATTTTTATATGCAATGATGTTGAACTACACACTGCTCTGTTTATAAAACCTTAAGTGCAAGATTAACCCAAAGTGCAAAGCATGGTACAAAGCATACTGTAGTCTTCTTTTTCTTCTTCTTCTTGTGTTTAGTCCATGAACATCACATCATTCAAAACTACAGTGGTGTAACTATAAACATATGTTAATTTTGGGGGGATTTTATGTGATAGACCAACAGAAAGTGGCACATAATTGTGAAGTGGAAGGAAAATAATATATGTAGATAAAATATTTGTTTTATGGATGTTCTGTGAAGCCCAAGGTTTGTTAGAGAACAGTAATGAACAAACAATCATAAAGACCAAGGAACACACCAGACAGGTCAGGGATAAAGTTGTGGAGAAGTTTAAAGCAGAGTTAGATTATAAAAAAATCTCAAGCTTCAAACATCTTACAGAGTACTATTCAATCCATCATCCGAAAACTAAAAGAGTATGGCACAACTGCAAACCCACCAATACATGGCCGTCCACCTAAAAACCAAGGAGAACATTAATTAGAGAAGCAGCCAAGTGGCCCGTGGAGGACTCTGGTGGAAGAATCTGTCCACAGGACAACTATTAGTCGTGCCCTCCACAAATCTGGCTTTTATGGAAGAGTGACAAGAAGAAGAAAGAAGAAAGTCCCCATTGCAGTTCCTCATGGCTTGTTGCAAACGGCAAAGTCTGCAGAACAGCTGTATTTATTCTGAGATTAAACTACACACAGGTGGACTCTATTCACTAATTACTGTAGATGACTTCTGGAGGCAATTGGTTCCACTGGATTTTATTTAGGAGTACCAGAGTAAATGGGTGCTGAGTACAAATGCACATAACACTTTTTGCATTTCTATTAGTAAAAAAAATTTGAAAACCATTTATTATTTTTGTTTCACTTCACAATTACAGTATGTGTCACTTTGTTTTGGTCTACCACATAAAATCCCAATAAAATACATCTACGTTTGTGGTCGTAACGTAACAAAATGTGGAAAAGTTCAAGTGACGATCTCCTACAGGGACTACATGCCACGTCTCAGCCCTGATCATGTGACTGATGATAAGTGGACGGATACATGAACTCTGACTGTGTATACTCGCGACATGTGATGTAGGCATTTTATTGCCACCTCCTCCTACCCTACACACCCATAGTGAACTCCAGTGACACACGCATGACAGGTGATGTGCCTTAAAGCCTGTTTAGTTTGAGGAAACCTACTACTAGTGTATCTGATTTGGTAGAAGTTTTATATTGATATTTAGGTCAACTGTAATTGTAATTATTAATCACAGCTGATAATGATATAAAATTCATACTAACATTAACATGAATTATTTATATGTTGTTCCATAAGCCAGTTCCTGTGCTAGCTGGATTGAACTGCTCTTCATTTGATCCTGGCTTAGTTGTTGCATTTGTTACCATGACAACAAGTCTGTGAACTCGAACCTGCTCAGTACAGCAGCTGTTATACGCTAAACGATATATTGCTTATAGATACATTCTCGCTGGCCACTTTATTAGGAACATTTCATCCTCTGTCCACACGAGTCTAAGTTTTCTGTTCGTGAAACCTGATTTTTTTTTTTCATTTTTCATGTACTCTGAGACATTTTCCTGCTCACCACGGTCTGTCACCACTGGTTATTTGCGTTAACAAAACCTTCCTGTCTGGCCCAAACCAGTCAAGTTTTCCTTTACTATAAACAAGGTATTTTTTTCTGCCTCCATAACTACTATTTACTAAGTGGTTTTGACCAGTATTCCACCATTCTTTGTGATTGTTGTGTGTGAAATCCCAGGAGCTCAGCAGGTGTTTATATTGAAATAGTCAAACTGAGATTAATATCATAGACATCACTCTTTTTTTTTTGTTCCGGATGTTCTGATGTGAACATTAACTCAAGCTCTTGGATGTTATCTACATGATTTTTATGCATTGCACTTCTCCCATGTGACTGATTGAATAGCTGCATGAATGAGTAGGTGTACTGGAATTCCTATTAAAATTGTTGGTGTCTGCATAGTGTGTGATTAATCAATCAAGATCTTCATGGAATTGCTGTTCTGAATCCTCGGATTAATTAAATTCGTGCTCTGGTGTAAGGAAAAACAACGTGATTTAAACAAACGGCTTAGTTTATATTGTAGGTATTCAACAAGGAGCTATGTTTGTGGATAAAATTAGATTGGGGATGTGGGGGATATCATCATTTCCATCTAGGGCATAATTGTAAGAGAGTTGCTTTTAAAAAATAAAGATTCCTCTATGCACACTTAACCTAGTCTTCCACACAATTTTAGAGCAAAAAAAAAAAAAAACACACACACAAAATTGGAAATATAAGGGGCGTTCAAGTCAAACTGGGACTGAAGGCTGAAGGCTTCAAATTAACAGGAGACTTTAAGCACAGTACAGTGATGACTCTTCACCATGTTTTAATTTTGCAAACATTTTAAAGCAGGCTAAGCGTGCGTGAATGACGATTCCAACCGAAGTGGCTCAAAGCCCACTGCAGTCACTCCTGGGTGAGTGAGCACATAATCCTTGAAAATCAATGAATAACAATCATTCACAAACACTAATGCACATTATAGAAACCCAGCTGGGAGTTATTGTCACATCCCCCCCGTACCGTCCTGACCTTGCTCCAATCTATTTCCACACGTTCGGGCCATTAAAGGAGTTCCTGGGAGGCCAGCGTTTCAGACATTAAGCTATTATGATAATATCCAAATACACGGTTGTGAAACTCTGAGATAAGTGCATTATTGTAGCTGGGAATTATATAGCGAATAGTGTTTACTCTTCTCAGTCTAAAGTCCTGGTTTTACTTGGAACGCCCTTGCATGTTATGTTAAGATGTTATAAAATACATGCACCATTTATATCCCAATCTCTGACAGTTACGGTACACTACCTGGAACTGTTTGTGCCTTACTACTTTGTGGAGAAGAGGGGAAAAAAAACAACAACTTTTAATAGCATCTCCAGGCTCTCATACCATTTGCATGAGCCAACACCGCTGATAAATGTTTTGAGTCTCGATAGATCTGCCCTTTCCCAGACAAACAGGAGTGTGCAGTTATCTCAAACAAGTGCATCCTGCCGGTAATCCAGTTTCCAGATGCGTCCGAAAGACCAAAATTACCCTGTTATAAATGATCACAATTAGCAAAACTGGTATGCATCATGTAATAAACTTATTATTATTATTCTCTCTAGGATAAAAAAGAATGAGTGATAAAAATCTAATAGTATCAATGTCACAATTTTATTTTGGGATCTTGGCACTTTATTCTGTATACAGGATCGTGGGAGGTCTGGCGCCTATTCGACAAGACTTGGGGCATGATGAGGCATTTCAGGGTACACGCAAATGCTTATTTATACATTTGGGAACGCCAGTTAGCCTAATCTACATGCATTTCTACTATTGGAGGAAACCCACCAAGCAGGGGGAGAACATGCAAACTGTGTGCACACAGACCAGAGGTGGGAATCGAACCCACAACCTGAATGTTAAAGTTGACAGTGCTAACCACTAAGCCATCGTGCCACCATTGGATCCTGGTAATGTAATATAAACAATGCACAAAGTAAAAATATATGCACAAATATAAAAAATAAAAATAATAAAGTGCTTATTGCTTCTCTGACATTAAAGACATAAGGAAATGACAACACATGTCAGTAATTAAACATGATTTTTGCAATCTCTTCATTTGCTCAGAATCAACAGTGGCCGGAAAAAGTGGCAATAAACACACCGTGTCCTCAAATAAAGTAGTAAGCGAACTACTGAACAGTGTGTGTCCAGATCACGTTAGGACTGAGGGCCTTTCTGAATCACCGCCCACTTGTTTCATCATTCAACATCACTCTTTTCCTTTGAACAGGAGAGACGAGGAGAGGTGCAGAGGCAACGTGTGAGTCATCACGTAGGTTAATTCATAGCAAAAACGCTGATTATTTATTGTGGCTTATTGGACAGTACCCTCAGGTGATGTCAGTGCTATAATAATGACATAATCTCCAGGTGCCACAGAGCTGAAATAATAGCTCTTAGGTTGGTTTTCCCTGAAGGCCTGAGACAAGGGACAATATTGAGGCCATCAGGTTCCTTCTGTGAGAATCGCTGGCGTCAGATTCTGCCCTAATGACTAAGGCGGCTTTGGAAGGTCATTGAGGAGAGGAAATGCAAAAATACATACAGTTACACTGAGTGTGGAGGCAAAGCTTTCTGTCTGGTTCAATACTGTTTATACCGATGTGACAGCAGCACTGTGTTTGGATAGACTGGTGAAGACAAGCAAACCATCTATAGACTCTTAACAACCTGTCACATGACTGTAACTAATTAACTACTTCTAAATAATACATGTCCCCAATTACATTTATACAGCATCCTCACTTTTTCCTTTACTTCATTTGAAAGGTTTACTTATAACACAATGGGGTAAGCTTTTACAGGAAAATAATCAATGCCAATGCAATGCAGCAAGTGCTATCATTACCACCCTGAAGTTAATGGCTTTTCCTTTAACACCATGTCCTAATATGTGTTTTATTCCACTTATACCACATCAGACTAATTTTCTTTTTTAACACAAGATGTGTTATCCACTGGCAGTTACTTTTAATGTTGTGAAAACATACTATTTCCTGTCATAGGTTACTTTACATTATAGCAGCTATAAACATCTAATGTGTCACTGGTCTCTCCATTTTCTTTCTCGCTCATGAAACCAGTCAAACATAACTACTGTATGAACTTAATCAAACATGTCCTCAAACAGGAAGAAACATTGGCAACCTAGTGGTCCTTGTATAAGGATCTTTTAAGGATATATAAACAATGTAGTTGGGAAAAATGTCATGAACTCTTATGAGGGATATTCAATTCACAAGAGGCCATGTTATTGTTGCTCCTGTTCTGTTGAGCGTGCTGTCGAGGACAACGAGTTCCCTTGTTTCTATAGCAATAATTTATTTTTTTAATAATTAAATTTTTTTTTTAAATGAGGCTGGGTTGCTAGCACGGCATTCAACCCTCCTCCTTTCCTACCTTGCCTTTGGGACGCCAATGACAGAATGATTATATGATTGGTTACACGCATAAATAAATATATACATTTATATAGAGGTAAGTTTTGGTCTTGCTTTCCTGTGATGGTCTTTATGAGAACCAGTTTCATCATGGTGCTTGATGGGTTTTGCAAATGCACTTGACACAATACTGTTCTTGCAAAACTTATTCCAAAACATGTCTGGCCTGGTGTGGGTGTGGCAAGTGAAATTTAAGTCAGCTTTCCAAACATCACTCCGCATTTTGTATTTATTTACTCATTGTCTTTGTGTAATATTAAAATTTGTTTAATGATCTGAATTATTAATCACACAAACATAAAAAAAAAAAAAACAAACATCAATGACGCAAATACTTTTTATATACTGTAGGTATAGGTACAGGTACTGTATATGTCAAAAAGTCAGAAGTTACTGTATATATACTTTGTTGCGCATCCTTCATATGCATCCCTGAGTAATGTATGTTGTTATTATAGAAATGATAATGTCTTTAAAACCTTTGCTTTAAAAAATATGTTTAAACCTGTAATGTATAGCTTCACTACTGTCAGAAAACATCTTATACCAAAAAGAATTCATAATTTGACTGTGCTGTGGTATCAGTGTTAGCAGATAACGTATAGACTGTACTCTATTGTCTATACACTAGACAGATGGTTTGATTCATACTGTAGCTCCTAATGATTAGCAGATCATAAGCTGATAGGCTGCTTCAGGATCATCTATTATACATATCTAAATAAGGTGTTACCAACATGTTAATTTTCACACTTAATGTCTTTGAAGATATGAATGATTTAACATGACAACATGAAACTTACAAATTTGCAATAATTCACATGAGTCAGTTTGCATGAAAAGATATAAACGTTCAGGTTAAAGTACAGTATCTGTCTCAGGTTTCTGCACTATTTGGTTGTATTTAATTGAACTAAATCCAGCCATAATCATTGATTAAATCAAATCAATTATTATTATTATTATTATTATTATTATTATTATTATTATTATTATTGCATCAGCTTAGCCATGTGGTT
>JAOTRS010034199.1:0-10210 GCA_028565755.1 Dinotopterus cunningtoni
AATAAATATATGATTATTTGGTACAAGGCTTTGTAGAGTCTTTTAAAACTGTATAAATGTAATGTAATAGCTGTTGGCCATTTTAACAGAAAACAGTTGTGACAGCAGCAGATTAAACCACACCTCTTAAAAATAAAAATTCAGGCTGTGCAGAGGAAGTCTAGAAAATAGCATTTAGGTATGAGGAACCTTGGGCAGGAAAAAGTGAAGAGGAACCTAACAGTCATGTGGGAACATTAACATCAGGGAGCTCAACCTAGAGACCTTCAGCAACACATTTGGAAGGTAAACTGATTTTCATAATAATAATCTTCTTTTCCAAAATGTAATGGAATATATTGTCATTATTCAAGTGTCATGAGTTTTTTTTTGATGAAGCACAGTTCACTTTAGTAGTTACACCTTCACATTCAGCGTCTCACAGTCTGGTTTATTTTTATTTTGTATATTTGGGATCTTTAGTTTTCTGTCAGTCTATTTTACAGTAGCTGTTGATGTATGTTCATCTATTCAATGGATTGGCTTTTTTTTTTATTATTCCTCCTTAAAGGAACAACTACTGCATGATGACAAAGTCAGGAGAATACATGTCTAAATTGGCAGGAAAGCAAATTCAGCAAATGATGCTTGGGTAAAGGTAAAAATAATCTGAAATCAGTTAATGATTGGACTTTTTATCAGTTTTTGCGCAGACAGAGTTGAGAATAAAACAAGTGTAATGCAGTAAAACCATAATGGTCAGTTAGGCTACACGAGGACTTGAAAAAGGAAAACACGAGGAGGTGTGCTGCTATAGGGAAATATTAATCAATGCCGTGGATTGCTTGAGAGGTGGACAATGCAGAGAGAAGATAATGTTGTCCCTCCAAAGTGGGATGATGTCCTTAAGTGATATATACCACTGGATCAATATATTGGATTGCATTTTTACCTTGATCACCTGAATTCAGCCCAGAACAATTGCTGCACATGTAAGAAATGATCTCTGTTGTAACAACATCAGTCAATTTACATAAAGAAATGTTCTGTGTCCTTTGACATTATAGACTGAGTATAAAATCAATTAAAGAGAAAACTAACACAACAAGAAAAAGGCTCTAAAATAATAAAAGAGCACCTCCTAAATACAGTAAGCACAAATCTCCAGCATATTGCCTAAAACAGGCACAAAATAAATTCTTATCTTTTATTCAGGGCCATTATTTCTATGCTAATTGACAAGTTATTTTTTTGTCTTCCTTCTTTAAATCTGCTTTAATTCCTCTCAATTACTTCGCAAATAATGTTCGCAAGCATTATTCAAGTGTTAAGTTAAATTAGTCTGCAATTGAAAAGAAAACAAATTGAAAGCTTAACAAATTGAAAGCTTTCTTTCTAAGGTCACTGTATACAAATCCTAACATTCTTCATGTCGATTCCTGTCTAGGCCTTCATTTAGTTCAGCCAACGCCAATTCCTTGGACAGCTCCTGCCAACCTGGTTTCTTTTTCACTTTTCTCTTCTTTAAAAGACAGACTCTAACCAGTGATTATTTTTCATTCTGGATCTTGACCCTCTTATCATTTATTGAACACGAGTTTATTTCCTGTTTTTGCATTATCGACTTGGACGTTTTCTGACTTGGCTTTAATCTTTGCTCTGTATAAAGAATTGCAAGACTGCCTGCTGTGTTTTTGGATACTGACACATGGGTGCTGTAAGCTGCATTTAAAAATTTTATTATCATTAGTTTAAAAATTATTAGATTGTATGTTATGGCTTCTACAATACAGACGCTCTATTTAATTAATTGGTTTTGATCTTTGCTCCATTTTAAGGATTATAAGACTGTTTGTTGTATTTCAGACATTGCAATGTGGGAGTGCTACTTGTTTCACTGGGGTTGATCTTTGGTTGCTCTAAGGATTATTAGACTGCCTGCCCCTTTCCTTTGAAGAAGTGCTTCTGTTTCTACCAGCTTTGATCTTCTTGTGTTATAAGGATTATGAGACTGTCTGGTGCTTTGCAACTTGTTTCACTGGTTTTGGTCTTCAATAATCATCAGTTATGAGATTAAAGAGTCTGTCTGCCATTTCTACTGTATATGTTAGTCTAACTGACTTTTTGTGACTCCATTTTCATCTCTCCAGATTTAAAGGATCACTACTCTGTTGAACATTAGTAGATATTTCTCCTGAATTATCTCTGCTTATGGATATTAACTGATAGCTTATCCTCATCTAAAGCTCTTGATAAATTGATCCATCCATATCATGGACTCAACTGAATTCAACCAATTGAGAGTGGTAGTGGAGAACCAGGGTGACATCAGTGAGATAATCAGCAGTCACTTGAGTCAACTGCTAAGACTCTCACCACATTATCATCTCAGGTACAGCAACTTCAAGTCCCCCAACTCCAATCTCATCTTAACCTCCATTTCGCGAACCCCCCCTTACCTGCCCCACAGACTTACAGTGGTGAGTCTGGAACCTCTCAAAAATTTTTGTGACAGTGTTCATTGGCTCGCAAGCTTAAGGCTTTTCAATTTCCTACTAAATGCTTACTGTAAGTGCCATATATCATCACACTTCTGCATGGAAAAGCCAGGGTATGGGAAAAAGCGTTATGAGATGCTCAAGACCTGTTTTGTGCCAGTTACAAGACATTCAAAAATGAGAATAGATTTCAATCTCCTTTTTCTTGTTTAAAGGCTATGGGGCAGATTCTAAGACTTCACTCCATAGGTGCTACTAAATTTTTCATGCCTGCAGTCTCTTGCAGTTGGACTAAACATGCCCTATTCAATGCCTTCTTGAATTTACTAGCCTCTTAGGAACTTACCTCCAGCCTTGAGGACGTCATCGCACCATATACTGTAGATGCATGCTGATACCTCAGACGGCAAAAGTAAAGTCAAGCACCCAGGAGAACTCACTCTCCATTGCCTTCATTATACTTTACCAGCAACAGAACCTATGCAGGTTGACCAGATTTGGATCTCCCCAGAGTCAACGTGAGGCAGTGGTATGCTTCTAGTGCAGCTAGGATGGGCATTTCCATCAGTCGTCATGTCCATTAAAAGACAGAACACTCCACTGAAGTTGAATTCCTATGAGTCTTCCTAACGGCTGCTCTCTGTTATCAGTTATTCTCATTTATGACAACCAACCACACACAGTCAATGCTGACCAAAACCTTATTTATGCTGATTTTGCTGAGAGTTTGGGGATTCCTACCCTGCCTCTGAATGTTTCCTTCTCTGTACAACCACTTCATGGTAGAATCATATCCCCCATTACTCATCCAACAGCCCCAGTCACATTGTGGGCCACTGGAAATCAGGCTGAAATGAGCTCCTCATCATAACAATTCTCATGCCCTAATTTTTTTTCCCATGCTTATTCCAACATAACCCTCACCTCAAGTGGGCTAAAAAAAACATAACAGATTGCAGCCCATCCTGTTTATTCGCATGCCTCCTATGACCACTCTCTCTTCCTCTCCAATCTTTAAGAAGGAAGTTCCCAATGTTTCTAATGTTCCAACCTAAAAAGAATTGCTACCGAATCCTTCTTCTTATATGCCCACAACTTTTGAGCTCTCGCAGGAGGCTTAAATATAAATTAAGCTATGTCAGAGACATAAATTTGGGGGTGACTTTAGACAGCAGTTTAAACTTTCAGACACACATTGACTCTGTGGGCAGGGCAGGATTTTTTCATCTTCGGCTCCTCGCAAAGGTCAAACAGTTTTTGAATCGGAGCGACCTGGAGAAAGCCATTCATGCTTTTATTAGTTCGCGGCTAGACTACTGCAACGCACTTTATGTGGGAATCACTCAAGCTCGTCTACAGCGTCTGCAACTTGTACAGAATGCTGCAGCTCGTATGCTGACCAATAATCGTAAATATGAACACATCACAGCAATCCTGTATTCCCTTCACTGGCTTCCCGTACAGTTCCGGATTCAGTTTAAACTTTTAATGTTTGTTTTTAATGCGATTAATGGTCTGGCACCTTCCTACTTGTGTGAGACAGTAAGCTTTTATCAACAAAGTAAAGCCTTACGTTCTGCTAACCAAAACCTGCTAGTCGTCCCTCGGTCAAGGTGCAAACAATGGGGTGATCGCTTCTTTGGAACACCATTCCACCTGAGTTACGTAACATTACGGACCTCTCTCTGTTTAAAGCAAAATTAAAGACTCACTTATTTAGGATGGCTTTAAATATTTTATAATTTTTCATAATTTTATCATTTTGTTTTAATTATTATTTTTATTACTATTATTATATTTTTCATTTATATTTTTCATTTATTTATTTATAACTGTGTTTTATTTTGTTCCTGTATTTTATTTCTATTTTTATTGCCATTTTATTGTCATTTTTTAGATCTGTGAAGCACTTTGGTTCAACTTAGGTTGCTGTGAAGTGCTATATAAATAAATATTGATTGATTGATTGATGCTTATCATCTGTTAAAAATAAGAGAAGAGCCTCCGAGTGGCGCAGTGGTAAAGCGCTCGCCCTATCATCCGGGGATTGCTGGTTCGAACCCTGGGTAATGCTGTTGCCTCCCACAGCCGGAGGCATAGAGAGAGCTGATTGGCCGAGCTCCCTCAGGGGGGAGGGATGATGAGAGGTACTTCGCGCTCCCACATTAACGACGGCTCTTCAAGCCAATCAAGGGCGTCTGTGAGCGTAAGCGGAAGGAGCGGATAGCGCTGTTCCTCCGAGTGTGTTACGCCGCCCCCAACGGTGCATGATTAAGCAGTTCGAAAAAAATGGTCGATGACGCCACGTGGGTCGGAGGAAACACGTGGGCGGTCTACGGCCCTCCCTACTGAGTGGCGGTGAGAGCCTCTAGTGACTGGGAGGAATTGGACACGACAAAATTAGGGGAGAAAATCGGGCAAAAATTGGGGGAGAAAAATAAATTAAAAAAAATAAAAAATAAAAAAATAAGAGAAGAGAATGAGTGGAAAACTTCAAACCCTCAGGGTGCATACTAAACAATGTTTTGGACTAACCAATGCTTCAGTTTTGAATTTTATTTGTATTTGAATCTTTGACGTAGGGAAATGAGTATGAAATGTGTGAGAAAACATGTACTGTATGAATCAAAATGATCAGATTGTCCCAGGTGAAAAAAAGGATATATCATGTATTATAAGGTAGACACGTTTATTTTCACAATTTATTTATGTCTCAAAAAAAAAAAATCTTTGTTGGAATACTTTGGAATAGTTGTTTAGTGGTTTATTTTATTTATGAAAAAAAAAACAGTATTTGGAAAGTGATGAGGAAAGACATTTTTCTCCTTGTCATAAACACAAATTACAATATGAAGTGAAAAATAAAATAATTTTGCTTCCAACAGGATGTAACAAAGGAAAAACTAACCCACATGGTCAACAGCCCAAAATACAGATTTTTCTTTAAATATACAGTATATATTACTAAATTAAGCATTTTAGACAAATATAAAACTTAAAAATTACAATTGAGATGATCATTAATAAATTAACTTGTTAATAAATGAAATACTGTTAATTAACAAATTTTTATGGCTGCTTATACTTTGGTCCATCCATTTAAATTTTACTAAATTTGATTAGTATGCAAACCCATCTTTCACAAACTGCCATAATATTTAAAAGTGTGGTGTCAAATAATGAAGTAACATCTGACCATGCTATGAAAATCTGGGTATTTTGTAACATTTTTTAATACAGTGAAACCTCGGATTACGAGTAACGCGGTTTGCGAGTGTTTCGCAAGACGAGCAAAGATTTTTAATACATTTTGACTTGAAAAACGAGCAAGGTTTACGAGCACCGAGTATCATGTATCACGCATGCGCTTCTTGTTTTGACGCCGAGCGTCACGTGATCACAGCTGAGCCAACGGCTTTTCTCTCTCTTGCGCTGCAGAATTTTGGTTAAATCATCTCCCCTGCTGGGTCTTAGTGCTCGTCTCTTACTGGTATAATCAACATCTGTGCACGTGTGTACTGTTTACTATAACACTGTGACCACGTGTGTGTGTGTAAAACATTTTATTTTGTGTTTGTAAGCATGTGTGTACAGTGCCCGTGTACTGTTTCTTATAACACACGTGTGTGCGTGCATGTAAAGCAGGAAAAAAGTCTCATTAGAGGTTAAAAATTCATTTTCTCCCTCAGCCTCTCTGTTGTGTGTGTGCGTAATTTGACACCGTGTCGGGTCACACACACACTCTCTCTCTCTCTCGCACGCCTTAAGTGTGTGTGTGTGTGTGTGTGTGTGTGTGTGTGTGTGTGAGTGAGAAGCACCCCCTCTCTGCTTCACACACACACACACACAAACACATACGCTCTGCTTTTCACAGTAACACTGCTCTGCTGCGATTCTGTTCAAAGGTAAATTGCAGGTTCATTTGTTTGTTTGTTTTACTTTATAGCAGTGATTCCATTAGTATGCCCTCACACGAGTGTCATTAGTGATGTTCCTTGCTAATTTTTCCGACAAAACAGTCTTTCCGTGACTGTGTGTTTCCGTGAATGTGTGTTTATGTGAAATTCAAATAAGAAAGGTTTACTGTGTAATAAAGGTTTATTAGAAGGTTAAAAATCCATTTTCTTCCTCAGACTCTCTTATGTGTATGCGCGTGCGTAATTTGACACCGTGCCGGTTCACACACTCTCTCTCAGGACTGGAGGGGCTTCACACACAACACACAGCGCCTGCGCACATAAACGGAAACACTTATCTGTCAGGATTTATTTTTACTTTTTTTTAAGAGTAGGTTAATTTGTTTTATTTTTACTTTATATTTAGTATTAATTATTTTTATGTATTTATTTTTTTGGGCTGTAGAACGAATAATTTGAGTTTCCATTATTTCTTATGGGAAGATAAAATTTGGTTTATGAGTGTTTTGGAATACGAGCCACTTCCGAAACGAATTATGCTCATAATCCGAGGTTCCACTCTATATGGATATTTAATCTCAATGTAAACAATACTGAGAGATTGAAGTAATAAAAGAACTCAATGCAGAATTCTTTCAGCTGTGAGATGTTCGCTGGGTTTCTTGCATGTCCAGCCTGTTTTAAGTCACCCCACAGCATCTCAATGGGATTATGATCTCGTCTTTGACTCAGCCATTCCAGGACTCTCCATTTCTTAATTTTCAGCCAGTCCTTGGTTGATTTACCGGTATGTTTTGGGTCATTGTCATGTTGCATGGTCCAGTTCCGCTTCAGCTTTAATTTTCAGACAGATGGTTTTACATGTTCCTCAAGCACCCTCTGATACACAGTAGAATGTATAGATGCACATTAGATGGTGAGCTGGCCAGGTCCTGCTGCAGCAAAGCAGCCCCAAACCATCACACTTCCACCTCCATGTTTCACAGTTGGTATGAGGTTCTTTTTCTGGAAGCCTGTCTTTGGTTTACACCAAACATGTCCTCGGTTCTGGTGACCACATAAATAAATTTTGGACTCATCTGTCCAAAGCACATTATTCCAGAAGTCCTGGTCTTTGTCAACATTCTCTCTGGCAAACTTCAGTCTGGCCTTGATGTTTCTCTTAGAGAGCAAAGGTTTCCTCCTTGCACACCTCCCATGGAAGTTAAACTTGTGCAGTCTCTTTTTAATTGTAGAGGCATGCACTTTTACATCAACAGTAGCCAGAGCCTGCTGTAGGTCCCGTGATGACATTTAAGGGTTTTTGGTGACCTCTTTTAGCATCTTGTGGTCTGCTTTTGGGGTGAACTTGCTGGGATGACCAGACCATTTCAAGTGGGAATAAATGTGAAGGTGTCCTTACTTTTTCCTCAGTTAGAATATGCATTTTGTGGAATTACATTTACAGAAGATCTTGAAAGGTCTTTTCTTTAGTTTTAATTGTTTAGTTAAATTACTTTAATCTCTCAGTATTGTTAACATTGAGATAAAATATCCATATATTAAGAAATGTTGCAAAATACCCAGGCTTTCATAGGGTGTCCTAATTTTTTTCACATGACTGTAGCTTCAAAAGCAGTACATTAAACTGACATTCAATGTAATTATAAACTGAAAAATTAAAACTTTACTGTTTTTCCTTTTTTTTAGACTTGAAATTGTCCCCCAATCCGAACTATTACTTTATAGTCAGCATGGCTGAAACATCCATTGCGCAGCGATACACCAATTACGCCTGTGCTGATGATGACGTCACTCTGGCCTGTAATCTAGTTCCCATAACTAGTGCTGTTGCCATGGAGATCAGGTGGTTTAAGGGGACAGACTGTGTTTGTCTGTACCAGAACAGGCAGGTGAAAGAGGGGAAGGGCTACGAGGGCAGAGTGAGTCTGTTCACCCACGAGCTGGAGGAGGGAAACGTGTCTCTGATGCTGAGGAATGTTCAAGAGTCTGATGGTGGAGAGTACAAGTGTGAGGTTACTCATGGAGAACGCAAGATAGGAAACAGTGCGGTTTACCTCCATATATCAGGTAACTATTATAGAGAGCCACAAAAAAAATAAAAAATAAAAAAACTGGAATTTCTATGTCTATCAATTTAGTGTTCATGAAAAATTAATTGCAGTGTGATGTGCATTATATTGAGCAAAACATTCAGTAATAGTTTGTATCCTATCTCCATTGACAGTGTTATAGTGAAACTTGAAGCTGGGATAAATGCCTTGCTCTGTGTTTTTCCAATGTTTAGCTTAGGCCTGTGTCCTCATTATGTTAGAGCAATGTGTTATTGGTTATATATACAACACTATGTAATAATCACTCTCTTCTCATTGGCTTCACCTGTCCCACATTGTCACCTTCCTCGACTTCCCATTGTCTCTCTGTTTAAGTGATCAATATTATATATGGTATCTTAACACTGTAGCCTTGTTGTGTTTCTCTGATAGTTCTGTTCTTCCTCTCAGGATTCAAGTGGGTCCACAAATCTAAAAATGTTGAGCCCACAGACTATGGAGCTTATTGGGTGAACGTAACTGATGATCATGTTGCCACTCTGCCTTGCGACCATTCTCCTAAAAAGAGGAATGATCAGGAGTCTAGAGATGAAGGACACTACAACTGTGAAGGCATGTTTAGAGATGAAAAAGTAATAAAATCAGTTTACTTTCACCGTCCTTGTAAGGGTAAGGTCACTAAATGTTTAATTTAAATGAGTTACTGTACACATGCACTGCAAAACTCATTTCCGACATGTAAAAGACTGGAGAAGTTTTCGTTAAATATGGTAATTTATGAACAATACTGTTCTCATAATTTATTCCAAGCTTATTGCAAATGCAAGTTTGTAATAAATGCACAACCACTTTGCCATAAGTATTGTTTAATTTTTGTAACATTTTTCACCTTTTTTAAGAAATCACATATTCACGAAGGTAATATAGAATTGCTTGTACATTACGTATACATTAGCATCTTTATTGATTTGTCTGATTTTGGTAGTACGGATCACTGACGATTTTATTTAATATAAAATTAAAATTAAAATTTTAATATAAATTTTTCGCAAACACACAAAAATGCAAATTTTTATGAATTCAGTTTGGATTTACTGTGAGAATAGAAATAACTGATAGTGATCACTCAACTGGTAAGCCTTTCATTTATGTATTTAGTATTTTAAATCACATATTTTCTCTTTTATTTAAGTGTAAATATTATTAAGTATAAGTCTTATTTTGACTGAAATCAAAATAAGACTTATTTTGTCTTACATTAAAAAATATATAAATTTTGTTAATATATTTCTGCTTAAAAACATTTTTACATCCAGAATTAGTAGTGTGTGTGTTTGTGTGAGTGTGTGTGAGTTCAGGATTCCAGACATATCAGTGATCAGTGGTTCAGAAATATGCGTTTATCACCACTACCATAAACATCATCATCACAGGTTCAGCACTTAAGAACCAGACATTTGTAAATTATATTGTTTGCTAAAATATCCAGTGTTTTTAAAGAATAACACAGTATACATTTATAATGACAATTAATGATGTGAAAGGTGCATGACATAAAATAGTTCCTGTTGCTGTTGTCCATTATTTCAAATTTTACAAATAGTAAGAAAAAAAAGCAAAGGACAAGAAAAATTATAAATACCAATGTCCTGAAGTCTTTCTTTACTATTTTTTTTCCAAACAAGCACACACACACACACACACACACACACACACACACATACACACACATACACGCACATAAAGCAGGCACATAAAGCAG
>JAOTRS010034285.1:0-10205 GCA_028565755.1 Dinotopterus cunningtoni
CCTGTCCCTCTGTCATTCTCTCCCTCTGTCACTCTGTCACCATGTCCTTCTGTCACTCTGTCACGGTGTCATTCTGTCCCTCTGTCACAGTGTCATTCTGTTCCTCTGTCACTGTCCCTGTCCCTCTGTCATTCTCTCCCTCTGTCACTCTGTCACCATGTCCTTCTGTCACTCTGTCACGGTGTCATTCTGTTACCATGTCCTTCTGTCACTCTGTCACTGTCCCTCTGTCACCGTGTCAATCTGTTACCATGTCCTTCTGTCCCTCTGTCACGGTGTCATTCTGTCCCTCTGTCACGGTGTCATTCTGTCCCTCTGTCACTGTCCCTCTGTCATTCTCTCCCTCTGTCACTTTGTCACCATGTCCTTCTATCCCTCTGTCACCATGTCCTTCTGTCACTCTGTCACCATGTCCTTCTGTCACTCTGTCACCATGTCCTTCTGTCCATCACTATCACTCTGTCATTGTGCCACTCTGTTACCGTGTCAATCTGTTACCATGTCCTTCTTTCACTCTGTCACCATGTCATTCTGTCCCTCTGTCACTGTCCCTATCTCTCTGTCATTCTCTCCCTCTGTCACTGTGTCCCCCTGTCACCGTGTCCTTCCGTCACTGTCCCTGTGTCCCTCTGTCAGTCTGTCCCTGTGTCCTTTGGTCACCGTGTCCCCCTGTCCATCACTATCACTCTGTCGCTCTGTCATTGTGCCACTCTGTCACCGTGTCAATCTGTTACCATGTCCTTCTGTCACTCTGTCACCATATCATTCTGTCCCTCTGTCATTCTCTCCCTCTGTCACTGTGTCCCCGTCACCGTGTCCTTCTGTCACTGTGTCCCTCTGTCAGTCTGTCACCGTGTCCCTCTGTCCATCACTATCACTTTGTCGCTCTGTCATTGTGCCGCTCTGTCACTGTGTCAATCTGTCCCTCTTCACTGTGTCCCTCTTCACCGTGTCCTTCGTCACACTGTCACCATATCATTCTGTACCTCTGTCACTGTGTCCCTCTGTCACTGTGCCTGTCCCTCTGTCATCGAGTCCCTCTGTCATTATCCTTGTCCCTATGTCACCGTGTCATTCTGTTCCTCTGTCCCTGTCCCTGTCTCTCTGTCATCTTGTCCCTCTGTCAGTCTGTCACCATGTCCTTCTGTCACTCTGTCACCATGTTCCTCTGTTACTTTGTCATTGTGTCCCTCTGTCAATGTCCCTCTGTCACTTTTACCGTGTCCCTCTGTCACTGTCAGTCTGTCGCTTTGTCTCTCTGTTGCTGTGTCACTGTGTTGCTCTATCACAATGTGTCACTCTGTCACTGTGTCCCTCTGTCCCTCTCACTGGGTTGCTCTGTCACTCTGTAGCGCTGTCACCGCTTTGTCAATCTGTTACCGTGCCGCTCTGTCGCTCTATCACTGTCACTCTGTTGATTTGTTACTCTGTGACCGTGTCATTGTCACTCTGTCACCATGTCAGTCTGTCACTGTGTCACTCTGTCACCTCGAGTCATTCCTACTGAAGCGATTCCCTTGAACAACACACACACTTTGAGTTGATTCTGTTCTAAAGGTCATGTTCTGTACTTAAGTCAAATATCCTCTATAATCCATATTTATTTTCACAAGAAACTACACACACTTCAGAGCCAAAATTCCATTGTGTGTGTATTGGTGTGTGTGTGAGGGTTAAAATGTTCAGTTTCTGAATTCTTGTGATTATTATTTATTTTTATTTTTTTAAAACCATTTTCAACTCGTTTCTACTCTGTTCAGTGAATCGACTCCCTTTCAGGTTGATTCGTAAATGTAAATCACTCACTCACTCATCGTCTAACCACTTTATTCTGTATACAGGGTCGCGGGGGGCTGGAGCCCTTCCCAGGAGATTAGGGTATGATGGTGGGGTACATCCCAGATGGGGTGTCAATCCATCGCAGGGCACACATGCTTTGGGCAATTTGGTAACGGCAGTTAGTCTCATCTGCAGGTCTTTAGACTGTGGGAAGAAACCGGAGTACCCGGATGAAAACTCACCAAGCACAGAGAGAACATGCACACAGACCGCGAGGAGGGAATCGAACTTGGACCCTGGAGGTGCAAGGTGACAGTGCTAATGTAGATCGTTTTTTTGCAAAATTATGTGCCTAAAAATAGTCGTGTCTCTCCTTTATGTACTTTTTGAAGTGAGATACACATTTTACACAAAACAGTAAAAAAAACAAAAAAAACAAGCATTATTATATCAAACATGTGCAGTGTGCGTTTGCTATGAGGCTTTCATTTTCATTTTTCTCATGTAGTTAATTCTCTTTGATGAATCCATTCCCTGTGTTTGTTTGGTTTCCTCTGGTTGCTCCGGTTTCCTCCCACAGTCCAAAGACGAGGCTAATTGTCGTTCCCCAGTTTTCCATAGTGTGTAAATGAGCATGGGAGTGTGTGTGTGTTCTGTGATGGATTGGCATTCAAGCACGGGATAAAGCAGTGTAGACAGTGATTGAATTCCAGCGAAGTATCCCCATTCATTTGGTTTGTGCTTGTGATTCGATTCTGGAAGGTGATTCAATAAAAGAACAGAATCAGTCACATCACTACTTGCGAAGTCAAATGTTGAATTTCCGGCTACAACAGGTTAAAGATGATTCCCTATTAGTGTTTCAGCTTGTGTTTAACTACACTGATTGTTCTGGAGAATTATGTTCAATTTGTTTTGGAGTCGTGTAAAGGAATGTGAGTTTGTGCAGCTGATATACAGTAAGATGTTATCAGTAAGTGACGAGGTGATCATGCAGAGTCGATACTTATAAACGATTCTTTTGAATATTTTCAATCACACCCTTTGTTTGAAGCGATTCTTTTAAAGAATCTAATTGTTCACAAACCTTGTGTTGCTGTAGTTTTAAAGAATAAAAGCGTAAAACACAGAGGGTGTCATTTTGGTGTAGTGGAGCATCAGTAGGACATAAAATTCGATGTTCAACCAGGATTTAATTAAAGTTAGGTTGATTGAAGTTGCCATCCACCAGTATATAGATTCTGAGTATTTTTCTGAGTATATAGATTTATTTTTTTTTTTTTATTGTCCAAAAATTCGTTCCTGTTATCACTAACACTATTGCAGCTATAAACAGTCCGTCCTTTATTTAATCGTGAAGTTAATCAACGGAGCACCGTCATGAGTTTTTTGACTTTCAGAAAACTTACTGACTGTTACATAGCTCTGACACTGGAGACCCCTTCCATAAACGACAAGTAAACAAGGAATACATTTCAGTACAATCAGTTTAATATTAGTCTTAGATTCGTGAGGCGTTACTGTAAAAATGATGATTGCACGCATTAAAACTAGAACCTGTCGCGAGTTCGACCCCCGGGTGATGCTGTAACCTTTCACAGCCGGAGGCCTAGAGAGAGCTGATTGGCCGAGCTCTCTCACAGGGGAGGGATGAGAGGTACTTCGGGTTCCCACATTGATGACGGCTCTACAGCCAATCAGGGGCGTCTCTGAGCTCACGCAAGCAGAAGGAGCGGATAGCGCTGTCCTCCGAGTGTGTTACACTGCCCCCAATGGTGCGTGAGCAAGCAGTTCGAAAAGATGCAGTCGGTGACGTCACGTGATAGTCTGCGGCTCACCCGACTGATTGGTAGTAGAAGCTTAATGTGGGAGCCCCCTACTGACGGGGAGGAATTGGATACGACAAAAAAATCTGGGAGAAAATTGGGGAAAAATCAAAAAAAAAAAAAAAACTAGAACCTGTACATTCTGTAATGCATGAGTTGTAGATTTTATATTTTGATTTTTATGAACTAATGAACTGTTCAGGAAACGCTTTTAGAGGAACAATTAGAGGGATTTGGTCATGAATTATTAGCTCTGTGTGTGTGTGTGTGTGTGTGTGTGTGTGTGAACGCAGCTGGAGTGAGTAGCAGACGAGCTTGTTTTTATTATCCTTGATTTTTGGCTCGGAGATCGACGTCTAGCGTGGACCGGAAACAGAGTGGACGTGACACGTGTCAGGGAACACGTCGCTGTAATTTACACAGCCCCTCAGGGTGCTGCCACACATTCTGAGCGAGCGCTGCGGTGAGTCACAGGCCACGCTGGAAATGTTAATGACGAGCGGATCTGCTTGCAGTAAAACTTTCTCCCCCTGGATTGTCTTTGTCTCTTTCATTTATTATTTTTTTCTCGGGCTTTGTGTATATAGAACAATACAACACACGAACCACATTGCCGTGCATTCTGATTGGCTGGAAGGTGCAGTAGCATAATCTTCTTGTAATCTATGATGATAAACATAAGAATGCATTATTTATTAGGAAGAAACATATAATCTTTGATACGGTAAGGGTTTCCTTAAGGAGGTTTTTGATTATGGAAGGAGTCTCCAGGGTCAGCACTCGCTCAACTAACAAGCACAAAGTCGCAAACGAAAGCATTAAATGCAATTATAAATGGTAAAAAAATAATAATATGTATTGCTTATTAATTACAGCTTCAGGACATGTTGTTATGTCGTTATGTGGCGGTAACAGTAGATCTGCTTCATCACCCCGCCGACGTCCTGTCATGTTTTATGTCTTATGAGCTAATTAACGAAGGTAAACCAGAATCTGAGTATGAGCGCGGTATCATGTTCACGGTGAGCGTGAGTCGGAGTCGCCTCACAAAGGCAGAGCTTTGTGTCTCATACCAAAGGCTCGCAGCCTGAAGGTGACGGACCGAGATAGTTACAGATTATTATCGTCTTTCTTTTCACGGCTTTTAACCCGAGCTATTTTTTTCCGTGCCTGACCGCGGGATTTCCAGCAGGGTTACGTCGTCGCGCGGCTCTTTGAAGTCGGAAGTTACAGTACACCGAGAACAAAAATTACAAACAATTCTTGCGTAACAAAATAAATCGGATATTTCTTCTCAACGTTACTTCGACATCATTGGCATCGTTTGTGAATAAAATTAAGATCGAAATGCATCGTGTCTGAAGTTTTAAACCTCTACGAGGGTCGTATTCCACCATCACCAGAAATATGAAACAGGAGAGGCTCAAGGAATGACTTAAATGGTTCCCCAGCTGGTTATGACCCTGGAATTCCTCGCGCTCAAGCTGCTCTGATTCAGTTCCAGGTGCACCGCAGCTCCCTGCTTTTCCTTTAGTGAAGTAGAACTTCTGAGTTCACGTGTCTCTGGTAAAAGGCAAAATCATACTAATTCTACAATCGGAAGCAAAATACGTAGTTTCGATGTCAGTAGCGTCTTGTGCAAACAGTATAATGTCTCTTTTATGCATCAACTCCATCATGGACTCCGCGCTATGCTAAGCATGCTAGCACGTAGATAAGCAAGGAAATCTTTTCAGCTCCGCCGTTACAGCTGTACAGGTCACGTGATTTCAGAAATATCTATGAACCGTGAAGGGAAGTTGATTTAGGAAGCGTTAAACACAGGACAAAAAAAATGTGCTGAAGTCTGCAATTTCCTATTCTGCTTCTCTTAAACCAAACTTTCTGAATGAGCTCAACTTAAAGAAAAAAAAAAACAAAACAAAGCAAAATAAAAAATAAAGACTTAAAATAAAAGCTCATCTCTAAGCACTTCAATCTGTTTAAAGGAAGTGAATGACGTGATTCAGAGCCGATCGGATCTGAACCCTGTCAGGATGTTGTTGGAGAAGGTCTGGAATGTTTGAAAAGCGAAGGATAGCAGATATGATTCATTTACTGTAGACACTCAGCAACTAGTCAGTTCAAACCTTTATCTGTCACGGATCTGCAGATACCCAAGTCGGCTCAGTCAGTCGATTCATGTGCGATGTGGCTCGTTTAATTTGTGTTTGTGCTCCAGGTGTATATACACTGTTACACCGGTGAGGTACGAGCGCCTCAGTGCTGGATTTCCCATGATACAGGCGGTTTGGTTTCATTTTTTTAATAGCACTAATGTATTATTATTTGTAGAGACGTGAGTCACCACCAGATACCATACTGTCACGATACCGCGGTGCCGATTTGATTAATATTACTGTAAGTATTACAATTTAATAAATATCCCGATTTGATATTAAATTTTTTTCAGATTTTGTTATAATTTTGAAGTCATAAAAGTTGAGTGATAACTCAAAAGTTTTATACCTTATCTTCATTCAACAGCCGTACAGTTGAATTGAACTTGAGTAATTAAATGTTCCTTATAACATTAGTTTTCTCATTAAAAAAACCAAGCACAGCATTTAAATAATACAATACAATAATACAGAGTATAACATCAAATTTATTGCGTGCTGCATTGTTACTGAGCAGCACGTATCTCTGTCAACCGTCATAATTATTATTTCTAAACAATCTTGGTAAATAATTCACTCCTACCACACGGGATGCCAGTGTGTGAATAGTTCAGAGTGCACCACCTGTAGGATTATAAAGAAACAGACTCAAATGCTTCTCAAAATGCAACTTGACAGACTTTTCAAGACTAATTAGCACTCGCGGTGGTTTGTGACCGGTGTAAGTGTATGTAATGAGTGAGTTTAACACTAATTCGCTCACAGAGTTTGGAGAAAAAGGCAGATCGGAGGCTTCAACACACACTGCTTTTGATAATGTACTGCCATAAACTGATGTGTTTCTGTTGCACCGCTTGATAGCTTCTGCACTCTGCACAGAATCGCTTTTATCTGAGGCCGATCACCGGTCACGGCCAATCAGACTGAAAACCAGACAATTCTGGTCACTGGCTGATCAACCGGTTCATCTCTATCATAAATGTCGTTCTACACTGTAGTCCTCTCTCTCCTCCTCTCCCCTCTCGTCTTACTTCAGCTTCACACACACACACACACACACTAATAGAAACACTGCTCTGTCAGGATTTCTAAAGGTAAAGTGCAGGTTAATTTGTTTAATTTTACTTTATATTTTGTATTAATCATGTTTATATAAATATTTTTGGGTTGTAAAATAAATCCTCTGAGTTTCCATTATTTCTTATGGAGGTAATTCGCTTTGATATACAAGTGCTTGGATATACAATCACGCTTCCAGAACGAATTATACTCGCAAGCCAAGGTTCCACTGTATTTATTAAACACTGTTATGCTCCCTTCTTGAATCTACTAGTCGGTGGTATATACAAAAGAAGAAGAAGAACTGTTAATCGGTCAATTGTATGCTACAGTCCACTAGGTGGCAGTAGTGCAGCAACCACACATAAATTCAAAAGAAGATGGAGAAAAAGAAAAAGCGATATTCTTAGAAAACGAGTATTTTTCATGAACCTTGTGGAAGCTGCTGAAACTCAAAATTAGAACAAACAAAAGATGGATTAAACTGAAGAATCAATAAAATCGCAGTGCTCTAGTAGAGAGGGGCGTATACTTATTTTCGGATGAAAAAGTTTAAGTCCTATAACTTGCACAAAGTTCCATACAGGCTAAACTGACCTGATTAGCTAGAATATAGCTCCAAGGTACAGTATCGTAATGTTTTGAGAACGATCATCAAGCTGACTTTACACTGGACCTACTGTAAGGACAGGCACAATGTAACACAAAGGCTGTTGACAGGAAAATAAAAGGCGTCTTTCCCAAACGATCCCAAACGCTGAGCTCTCGGGACAGCCACAAATACGGTACCAGCACACCTCGAAACAGACCCAGAAATATCTTTCCTCCATCAAGTTCAAGCTGAAGTTAGTTCATGCGTTTATGTGAGCCGTTTTTCTGCACCATCATGCTGGATGATTAAGGAGACGTGAGCAGAACGTGATAATGATCGCTTGCTAATCGTAGGTCTGTCGTTAGAGACCACGGCGCTAAGTCGTGATCTGAAAAGACTGCTTGCTGAAAACTGGCTTAAGAGGAAAGCCTTATAGGGCAAGAATGTGCTTTTAGGCGTCTCCGTTTGTCCTCCGTCCTGTAAAAACAGACAGAGGGTGAGAGCACATTAACCCTAAGATATGACCTTGTCCCCGTTAACCTTCTTCCTGGTTTTGCTTAAAAATAGGTGTTCTTTTTTTTCTCCTCTTTTTTCTTTCTGTGCCCCATCTTTTGTGGCTTCCTTTTGACACTCCTGGAATGCTGAAACTTCAACCCAAGTGGATTATTTGAGCCGCAAGAACAACATGAACTATTTGTTTGTTCTTGGTCTGGTTTTACACAGAGACATTGTTAGCATTTGATGTCGGAACAGAGTTAAGACACCTTCTTTTTTTCTTCTCGGCATCAGATGTTAGATGGAAATCTGACTCGCGTTGTTTCTACGAGTCTCGTGCGCCAGAACAGACGCTGTGACGTCTCTGTTATACCTCATCATGGACGTGTGGTTACGTTTATGTTTTAAAATATAACAGCGAAATTGAGAGAAACTCCAAAGCAGTTGTCAGAATTCTGTGGTGACGTTGGTTTGGCAACATAACAGATGTTGGAACATTGTAGGTATTACTTTAAAACAATATTAATACCAAACCAATGGCCTGAGCGGGATTTACTGCTCCAAAGCTGTTGTGTTTGCCCTAATTTCTGATTGGAAATCTAATCCCTTTAGATTAGCTATGATTACCTCCATAATACTTTCGTTTCAGGTTACTTAACTTCACGCTTGGTATACAGAGCAGAAAAATTTATAAGAAGATCTAAGATCTATTGTAATGTACTCATATGCACCTCAATTTTGATTTGCTTTGGATTGACAGACTTGGAAAAAATCCGACCTATCACAGAAGTTTTGTACTGGTTCCTGACGAGCGATTACGGAATGGTTCCCGACTTCCATCACTAACTACAACAACCATCCGACGTTGTGGTTCCTGCTGGGACGAAGGTTCTAACCAACCTAGTAGTGTAATTATAACCACTGAGGTAGTAAAGATGATGCAAATGCAACGTCTTGTCATACAGGATCCCAGTTCCAGCACACACGTTCTCGCACACACACTCACACGCACCCCTTGTCACCCTGTGGAAAAATAAAACAGTACTCCTTCTTTTTGTATCTGTTTAGACCAGATTATCACTTTGTTCTGGATAATGTGTACGTATCCTGTTTCGCCTCGGCTAAACACCAATCCTGAAACAGCTGTGCACCTTCTCTTTCATTTTACCTGGAAAGCCCCTATCTTGTGCCCTAGAGGCGTGACAGGGTGGGAAGGAGGGATGAGGGAAGAGCAGAAGGAAAGGTGAGCCGCACCTGTGTTTATTTGTGCAGCGTTACAGGCCATGCTGGATGATTGGCTGTGTGCAGAGCCTCTTAAATTACACACACTTAACCCTGATGATTTGAGGCCAGGCGTGGGACGTCAGCGGGAGCTCACACGCCATGGCTCTTCTGCATCATGATAACACGACCCTCTGTGTATCGTCAGCACCTGAACAGACCCAGCTTTAATGTAATGACCTGTGAGCGCCCTTTGTTTCTCCTGCACACACCTGCGGGGCTGATATGAGGAGAAAGAGAAAGGGAGAGCTAGAGAAGTGACAGAGTGAGATGGTTAGATATTACACACGCGCACACACACACACACACACACACACACACACAGACACACAGTCAGTCCCTTGTAGCCCTTCTGTGGAAACTATGATAATGAACACACCAACTTGGACACGACTCACCTGCAAAGGTCTTTACTGAATAAATACGCTAAGTCACGAGCTAGCGAAACAGCACGCCTGTTAACCCTAAAGTAACGCGTACTGAACAGGCCAAATGTAGACCTAACCATGGGCTACAATTAAATTAAACAGGCTAAATACCAAATATGCGCTCAGGTACCTGAGCTACTGCAAAACTTGATTATTAATCCTAGCTAATAATAACTAGCTTTAATATTAACATGGTAAACCAACGCTAGCTTTAAGCAGTCTAAACCGTGAACTAGTCGTTTAGTAAAAAGGCTTTAAAACAAGTTGCTGTCACTTTTAATAGGATAAAATGTGACTCTAGATTTATAGCAAAACAAACTAGCATGGTAGTTTAATGGGAGTCTAAGTAAGTCTAAAACGTTAACTAGCGTGATAATAAACTGGAATTTCCTTTAGGATCAATACAGTATTCGTCTATAGTAAACAGGTTAAACCACAAACTAACGTTATAGTAATCAGGTTAACCTACAAACTAGCGTTATAGTAATCAGGCTAACCTACAAACTAGTATTATAGTAATCAGGCTAACCTACAAATTAGCATTATAGTAATCAGGCTAACCTACAAATTAGCATTATAGTAATCA
>JAOTRS010034293.1:0-10205 GCA_028565755.1 Dinotopterus cunningtoni
AATCATTAACCAGAGATTGTTTGCAACAAGTGGACTAAGTAGATTAACGTTTGGTAGTACAGTATTGTAATTTTGCAATAGATCTACAGTAGAGGATCTGTGATATCTCATGGCTTTTACAATTGCAAAAACTGGAACTGAAAAATAGGTACACATTTGACGTTCTACAAGTTTATAATGAAAGATAAGATGTATAAAGCGAAAAAAGGTCTATAAAAGTTTTTTAAGTTGTAGCCAATTCCTACTTACTTATCAAATGACAGCTAACAAACAGAGACAGCGAAGGCTATCACATGCCTCCCATTCACATCTTTTCAACTGTTGCTCATGCATTGCTAAGGGATTGCATAACACATCTGCAGGGTGTGCGCCTGTATGAGCTTGGCTAGTTTTGTTATGATTGAGACTGAGTATTGAGACCACATCTTCCTCCCTAAAACACAGCTGATATCGCTCACTAGGATGCCCAGCCACAGGTGGCTGCATAATCATCATGATTCAATATCCAGATGATACACCGGACTTTTTTTTGCTTTGCCATTAGAGAGCCGCTGTGAACGCTGATGACATCTTCCCCATTTGGTCGTGACACTAAGAGTAGACTGACTTGTCCACCTGCTTTGGTTTGAACCCCAGTCTTCTGTGAGACAGCTGGCGTTACTCCCACCGTACTAACTAGAGAACCATTTTAGCCAATGTCTTATTCAATGACGGTCCCACAAATGCTGTTGAAGCACCTTAGTGGCATGCCAGAAAATGCTTACTGTGAGGTAATTGTGAGTCTGACGGACAGCCATGCCTGGGGGATCGAAAGAGCAAAACTGTTTGGGTAAGAAGGAGGTTATACCCTGTCTCCCCTGTTAATGAAAGTGACAAAAGTGTCTAAAAGTAAAGTTAGATAAGCGTGATTGTTTCACTCAGTGAATATTAGGATTTTATCAGTGAGCAACATGCCATAATGAAACAGACATAAACTTAGTTTAGTTTGTGCCAGTTATCGCAGTGGACTATGGTTTGAAAGGTCACAGGTTCAAACCCCATGACCACCAGATTTTCCCAGTGCCCTGAGCAAGACCCTTAACCCTCAGCTGCTCAGATGTATCTCACTCACTCATCGTCTATACCTCTTTATCCTGTATTCAGGGTCACAGGGGCCTGGAGCCTATCCCAGGAGACTTAGGGCACGAGGCGGGGTACACCCTGGACAGGGTGCCAATCCATCGCAGGGCACACACACATCTACACACTCACACACCCATTCGCACACTACGGGCAATTTGGGAATGCCAATTAATCTAATCTGCATATCTTTGCACTGTGGGAGGAAACCGGAGTACCTGGAGGAAACCCACCAAGCACGGGGAAAACATGCAAACTCCATGCACACAGAGACGGTAATCAAGTCTGAGTGGGAATTGAACCGGGACCCTGGAGGTGCATAATGTAAATATATGGCCCTTTTTATGGTTTGGGATAACCCACTTTTTTTTCTAAAAAATGTTTTATAAAAATGTGATGGTGTTTTCCTGATTGCTGCACAATATAATTATGATTATCAATTTTGCCATTATGTTATAATATGTATAATATACGTCTCTTGCACCAAGTGCCCTTTGATAGCCTCCAGGATTCCCATGATCCTGTACCGGGTAAGCGTTATGGAGAATGACTGAGTGAGTGTAGAGTATCTATGTATTTCAATTTTATATTAAAGATGCCGATACAATGATAATGATGTTGTGACAATGATACTGTCTGCTTTAAATCAATAGGACGGCTATTTTACTGGAAAGAGTGCTTTAGGGTTCAGGGGTTTTTCGATTAAATTAGTTTTCAGTGTGATGTGAAGAGCCCAGTATGGCAGAAAGACCCCCTGGGTTCCGCAATCGCTGAGACGTCAGAATCATTGTAACGAGTAGAGAGAAAATAAAAGCCTGGCATTTTTACTGCACTGCCTACTCTGAAGGTCATAACACCACCAGCAAACCAGTTTCATTCCCTTCCTTCTACTTCTCCCTCCTCGCTCAACCATTAATTACTTTCAATCACTTCTCCAGCTGATTCTAGATGCCGTGTCTCTGTCTGAACATCTGTTTCATTTTCACCGAGCTCTAATCCTGTATCCCCCGCTTAGCAGTGCAGAGAAGCCCATTGTCTCAGGTCTAATTTAGAATAAAGAAGGGTGTATTATGATGAAAAAAACAAAACAGGCACTGAAAATGTGAGAAAATTATAGGCAGGACATAAGAGAGTCGGCAAGGGAAACAGTGCCTGAGGATAAAGCATGATTCTGTGAAAATTGCTAGGTTCAATTTTAAGAGAGAAAGTTAAGCAATGTCGTTAAAGCTTTGGAGATGTCTGGGTAATAAGATAGAGAAAAACATAGACGGTGAAGTGTAGGTGTCCGCCTGCCTGAGAAGAGTATGTCTATCATTTTCCGGATGAAAAGAAGAAAGAATAGTAATATTTTTGAGCTCAGATCTGGTGTGAATATTCTGCTTTTCATCCTAATACAACATACACCTTTTGTCTTTTCCTTTATAGCTACGTGTTATCTCCCAGTAAGATCAGGGTGTTATTATTAATCCATATATTCATCTATGGACTAATAGCTGTGCAGCCAACCGAACTAGAATAAAAAGAGCAATAACCAAATATGATTTATAGTGTTTTGCTTTATTGATCGCTGCTACCTATTACATTATGCGATGGTGAGCACAACGCACAATGACTTTGTAGGAGTAAGAAGGAGCCAGATCGGCTTTTCCAACTCGATTGATTGCGCGCGATGCACATGAGATGAGCAATTAGCAGTGGGTTACGCTCATGATTGAACTGCACCCTTTGGGGAGAATGAAAAAGGCAAACGAGTATCAACCCTGAGCGGGAGGACGACTGGAGGTTCAGCTATTCTCAGACAATGTCATGTCATTCGCGCTCTCTAGGCTCCTACTGAACAAAGTCAGTCTCGTACTCTAACCTTTTTTTTTTTTGTCTCTCACTTTTTTTTTCTTTTGCTTGCTTTCATCTTATAGAAACCGTTTCTTTTTCCCCTTGTTCACAATGTTGTTGTTTTTTCTGTTGTTTCATCTATTCTGTCCTATAGTCTGTGGGATCTTTGCAGATTTGGATTGTTGTCTGTCAGAAGCAGTAGAGCGCTCAGGAAGCCTGTATAGAACTGACAGAAAGAAAGAGAGAGAGAGAGAGAGATAGAGAGCTCTAATTTGAGTGGGCTGTTTTATCTAAGGGAACACTAAGGGAACGTTAGTTTATTTTTTATTTATTTTTTCCCAGATTTTCTCCCTAATTTAGTCATGTCCTATTCCTCCCCGTCACTAGGGGGCTTCCACATTAAGGCTACTACTACCACTCAGTCCGGAGGGCCAAAGACTATCACGTGTTTCCTTCAAACCATTTGACGCCAGCCGACCTCACCTTTTCAAACTGCTCGCTCACGCATCGTTGAGAGCGGCGTAACACACTCGGAGGACAGTGCTATCCACTCCTTCCGCTTGCGTGAGCTTACAGACGCCCATGATCGACTGTAGAGTCGTGATCAATGTGGGAGCACTAAGTACCTCTCAATCCTCCCCTCTGAGAGAGCTCGGCCAATCAGCTCTCTCTAGACCTCCGGCTGCAAGAGGTTACAGCATCACCCGGGAATCGAACTCGCGATCTCCGGATGATAGGGCGAGCACTTTACCACTTCCAAAAGTAGTCCATATATGAGGGACACTTGTTTTCCTACATCAATCACCCATACTACTTTTTTTTTTTTATAATATTGATGCAGTTTTTTTCCCTGCGTCATAAAGACCCAAAGAATTTAAAATGATTGAAATCTTTACCTATGCCACGTACAGTATGTCACTTTAAAAGTATCACAATAACAATGCCAGTTCTTGTGTTTTTGCTGTACACTGAAGGCGTTTGATTTTGTGATCCAAAGTTGAACATAAGAGGAGTCAGTCAAGCACGATAGAGGTAGTATCATGCCTTGGGCTTGCATGGCTGCTTCTGGAACAGGCTCACTAATCTTTATCGATGGTGTAACTAATAGTGGCAGCAGCAGGATGAATTCAGACGTCTACAGAAACCTTCTGTGCACCAGTTTACAAAGACCTGCGTACAGTCTAATTGGGAGGAACTTCATCGTGCAGCCGAACAATTACTCGAAACACATCGTCAATACAACAAAGGGGGAAGACGTGGCAGGTTTTAGATCGGCCAGGTCAATTAAAAGACCAACTAATCATGCATTTCACCTTCTGTAGAGGAGACTGAAAAGAGAACCGCCCGGAAAGAAATAATAACTTGGAAAAGCATCACGTAAAAAAGGTTGCAACAGTTTGGTGAGGTCAGAGGGTCTGCAACTGGATGCAAAGAATATCCAGCCAAATGTTAAAGTGTATTTTAGTTTGAAGATTATCTCTTCACATATCTTAACTTTTCTGATATATATTGTCTCTTATTCATCGTTTGATCTTAAACCCAAATGTCTTCAGGGTACGGCAGAAAAAAAGAAAAGCGTTGGCCTTGATGTTTCAGTACTTTAGGAGGAGACTGTACTGTAAGTCATCATTACCAAGACTAAGTATGCTGTTGGAAGGAAAGTGACCAATTCTCTGTGATGTGAGGTCCAGAAACTCTGTCCTACATACCAAGACTGCTGGGAATGTTTGCTTTTTTCTGTCTCTTACCTCCTGCCTCCATTAGTCACTACATCATCGTCCTTCCCTCCCTCTCTGTCTGCCAGAACAGCCTACAGGATAAACAATAGCAAGACTGTGCACAGGCCTATACAGGGTGTGTTCTGGAAGACCAAGTCTCAGTGTGTCAGTATTTCCAAGCCACAGACTGCCTACCCTAGAAAGTTGCCGGCCTGTGAATACAGTATTAACTCTCACAGGGGAACATTGACAGGGGACTAAATTTTAAATGCCAAAACAGCTAGGATCCTTGCTCCATTCCACTTCTGGACCCCTGGACCTTCGACATTTGGGGTGTAATGAAGGGTTTTTAATTGGGTTGCTGTGCCGCTTTTTTTTATTGTGCTACCATCTTTTTTTCACTGTCATCAGAGTTGAAACTTTTTATTATGGTGTGAACTTTAAAACCTTTACGTTGAGAAACGAAATGGGATGGAGCCCAGAGAGGGCTGTGCTCGACACACCTAGAGTTATTCCAGCTTTAATTATACATGGTAGGGTCATATAGTTAAGTTAGTGCTAGCTTTTAGAGCTGCTGGGAAAATAGCGGGCAAAGAGCAGCACTCGTGAAACTCCTTGCTGTTAAATACCTTGTTCTGGATCAGAATGAAAAATAACACTGAAGTCAAAGAGGAAATTAAAGAAATGGAGTGAGTGCGACTAGTTTTTATTTTCTTGATATCACTTATCACTGTTTTTCTTTTTTATTACAACATTGATTTATCTACTAAAGCCTTAAAACATTAACAAAACACTTTTTGTTCAAATTTTTTCCCTGATTTGGTCATACAATACCACTCATTTCCATCCACCAGTTAGCGAAAGAGAGGTTGAAGAGCTGCTTCCTTCACGATGCATGAAGCCAACCAACCAACCAACCAACCAACCCAATCCTTTACAACTGTTTAACTGCGCAGCATAACACACTATGAGGAAGTGCTGTTTGTTTTCTATTGCATACATGAGCTCACAGATCCCTACAGCTGGCTAGTGTCTCTGTAAGTAGTGTTTCAAGATGTACAGGTACTGAAAAAATTCAGTGGTTGAGTTCGTCTGTACCACTTTATCCTGTATTCAGGGTTGCAGGGAGCCTGGAGCCTGTCCCAGGAAACTTAGGGCACAAGGCGAGGGTACACCCTGGATGGGTTGCCAGTCCAACGGCAGGGCAAACACACATACACACACTCATTCACACATTACGGGCAATTTGGTCAACACCAATTAGCCTAATCTGCATGTATTTAGACGTTGAGAGGAAACCCATCAAGCACAGGGAGAACATGCAAACTCCATACACAGAGGCGGGAATCGAACCCAAGCCCTGGAGGTGCAAGGCGACAGTGCTAACCACTAAGCCATAAAGCGACCACTTTTTTGATAAAAAGCTATACTTTTTTATTGAAAATGAATATTATTTTCAAAACTGACTATACTTATGCACACACAGTTTTAAATGCATGCACGTTTAGTGACAAATTATTTCACTCCCCAGTTATTTCCATAAAAGTAATAGATCTATGTACATACATACATAGTGTGCATGTTTGAGTAGTGCTGATAGTGTCATCCAGAGTCGTGCTGGAGAGACTGTCACCTACCTGCGGAAAGAATTTTCAATCATTCATACGCCCCAAGCTAGCCAACAAGGCGTCACAACATCCCCTGTACCATGACAGAATTGAACTATTGCACACTGTTGTACAGCAAGTGATATTATACAAGCAGATTCGGTCACTATCCATTTAATATTTCACATATACTGTACAGTATGTATAAAGACAGCACTGGAACTCTTATTTTCTTTTTAGCCTTGGCATAACCAAGTCCTAGATTACGATGTAGATAATCAGTCTATTCTGCATGTTTTCTATGTATTGTATACCACAACTTAAAAGGGGTGTTCAAGACAATCTGGGACTTTGATTGTGCAAAAAAACAGAACACAGTTATGAGAGTAAAAACTACCTCTGTTTCTCTATACTGTATATAACCCCCTGCTACACTAATGCTCTAATCCCAGTGTTTCACCAGTGCTTGGATACCATGTTTTCTCAGTGCGCTGGAGCTATGATCGAACTGCCTGCTTTACATCTGAAACTCTGGCCTCCCAGGAATTTCTTTAATAGCCAAAACATGTGGAAATGGCTTGCAGCGAGGTCAGGACGGGAAGGATGGATGTGGCAATAACTCCCATGTACCAGTGGTGTTTGTCAATGATTGTGGGTACAGTTCCCACAGACGGATGCATCTCTTCTTCAAAGTTATTTGTCAAGGATCAGGCTTTCTACTCGATAAATGTTGACAGGAATGACTATGTACTACTAGGAATATTCTAATCCTTTTTTCCACTACAGAAGTCTAGTACGTCTGGCTTAGAGAGAAAGAAGCAAAGAGTATCGGAATTCATGACGGTATCAGTATTAAAGCAAAAGTTTTGGCACTGTGACAGTGCTACAGGGGAGAGAAACCATGAGATCCCTCCAACTCAGACAGCACGACCAAATCCGTTCTTTCGGCTCCCGATCCTGTTTGGCTGCGGCGTTTGTCCGAATTTAAATTGTCTATCTCCAGACCGCAGAGCCAATGCTTTTCATCTGTGCTGCTTAGGAGTCATGGCTAAATAATTTTAATGGTTTGACTCATTTTCTGTCTGGCTTTCTGTCTGGAAACTGAATGTTTTTGCTTCTCGGGGTATTGAAAGGTTTTGGGTAGAGTTACTAGAGGCCTGACGTGACCTTTAGACACTTCATTGTGATCTTTTATACAGTTGACTACTACATATTATGAGTGCGTATTCCTGCTTCAGAGGAAATGGGACATCGATATTTAGACGTGTCTTCCATAGCAATGAACAAATGTGGACATGTAGCAGAAATTATAATATGTTGTCAGGGTTTTGGAGACTGATGATCAACACACATGTTTATATATAAATAAAACAGACAAACCAGACAAATAGGAGTACAATATAGAAGCATGTCCGAAATGTGATTTGGGTCCAACCAACCATGTGACATGATCCCGTGTGGCACAATGGCTGATGGGAATGCATATTTGGCGCTATTTTTTTTTCCAAACACAACATTGTTTTTGTAAATAGAACAATAGAACAACAAAATTCTGTCTGTATGATTAGAATTAATACTAGCAGCACCAGCACAAAGTAAATTCCTGTAACCAGTTTGGAGCCAAAGATTCAGTGTTGTTTAGTGGTGACATATGGTGGTGAAATAGAATATGCATATACATGATCCAGTACTGTGCACATTCTGATCGCAGTGTTAGCTTTGACGAGTGGGAGGAAAAGCCTCCTGCACTTGGACTAATAGGAACAGAGAAGCATGGAGGTGGAGAGAAAAATGTGAAATGACATTTAATTAATAGTACCTATAAAAGAAATGCACGTTGTATCATGCTTTGCTGGTGTATAGTCTGGTGCTGCATGCTGGTTTTTTGGCAGATACACAGTGCTTTGAACATGTGTCATATATATTGAAATTGGTGCGCTGATGTATGTGATTCAGTCTATTTTTACATTTCTTATAGGTCATTTGTTAAAGGGGTCATTTGTTAATGATCGGAAGGTCCCAGGTTCAGAACCCAGCACCACCAAGTTGTCACTGTTGGGCCCCTGAGCAAGGCCCTTAACGCTCGATTTCTCAGATGTATAATGAGACAAGATGTAAGTTGCTCTGGATAACGGCGTCTGTCAAACGCCATTAATGTCTGTGACTGTTTCTTTTCTGCGTAAGCGGTCATGAATGCTGCTAAAAAAGAACATGCGTCTAAGAATCCTAAGGATTTGAATATAGCCTACTTTTAATCTGTACTTGTGTTCACCAGCTGGTATGATTGATAGATATAAAGGTTTTAGAAGTACTGTAGAGCACAATGGAGTAAAATGAACACAAGTGAAGGGAAAGGCGTCTTTATTTAAAAGAAGACAACTGATCGCAAACATAGTGCAAATATGTAATTACAGTACGTGATTACATAAAACACACACAGACCCACGACTAAGGCAAGGTCAAGAACGGGAACAGTATCAGGAGTTAAAACTGGGAAAAAAAATGCTTTGTTTTGTGGTAAAAATAAGAAAACTGAAAAAAAAAAAAAAAACCTGTCAATCATTATAACGTGAGTTTAGGCAGCCAAAATCCAAACAGAGGTGGAGACAAGACACGGATAACAACGAATGCAAATGGCACATCTAAACAAACAATAACAGAACATGGGAGTCTCTTGCGCTGTGCTGTCAAGTTTAATCCGCCCCGAGCTCTGCAGCATGCAGTGCTCAGCACGAGGGCTGAAAGCAGTGACACTCAGTAATGATTATATTAACAAAATCATAATCTGAGTCCATAGCGGGGGTCAAAACACGAGCAGTCAGAGTTAATGGGATAATCCATAATTAACATTGTATATAGAAATTAAGGCAAAAGTCAGAAAGCAGAAATGAACCAGGAGTGAAGAAAGCTTCATCCTGAAATAGTTGATGTGAAAATGCATGGTAGGACTTCACAGTGAACGATGACACATTTACATTTAGCAGACGCCCTTATCCAGAGCGACTTACATTTTTATCTCATTATACTATACAGATCCTCATCAAATAATCATCTTAAAGCATGTTATTTATATTATTACTACAATGAAACTAATAGGAACAATATGTAGCGTCCTGGGAGTTAAACAGACTTAAAAAAATTTTTTGCAAAAGATACACTGAAAAAAAATAGATCTGTCATATTTAATCTACTGTATGTGAGAGATTTTTAAAAAATAAATATTTTATTTATGAGTCATTTGTGCTAGTGATCTCAGATTCAACACCTTTGTCTCCAAAACAGCACACTACCACCTCCATACAATTCAAAGATCAGCGAGTGACGTTTTCTCCGTTTTCGAACGCTGACACGCTTTCATCTTATCTAGACTCCACTCGTCATTTGTCCTGCGGCAGTTTTATAGCAGAAACTATCCTACTCACGACGAGTTCCTAAATCGCTTTGCTGGTGATCTGTATCTTTTGGAAGTGATTTTAGATTGCGGTATTAATTATTAAATGTCTTCACGGTCCTGAACATCAGTGAAATGATATGTTAGATAAGCACCAACTCCATCACTCACATCATTAAACAGCAATATGCAGGACATTTATTCAAAAAGCAGTGTGTCAGCATTCAGCTCTCATAGCCCCGAGTTAAAGTGCTCTCTCTCTGCCTGGAACATGCATGAGATAATGTCATGCTAAGCACTTACATAGACAATCGCAAGATATACGTGCTTAATAATGTTTTAAACTTTTTTTTAATGACTCAATTTTATTAAAATCTTGATTTTATTGCGTTTTTATTTAACAGCCAGTTGGCCACATTTATTGTAATATTATATTTGAATTCCATTAAAAATATTCGATTTATCAAGGGTTTATCAGTCTGTTTTTAATTGAGGACACGGTACATGTACATTAAGAATGTGCAAATGAATTCATCT